>JAYJMB010060823.1:41040-72190 GCA_036873735.1 Pouteria campechiana | reverse complement strand
TATAGTCATTGGCTCAACTCACTACATCTTTCTTCAATCTAGAGCAATTGCAAACTAGAAATAACGAAGCATTGATGTAGATGGGCCAATTCCTTTAATATCTTTCATTATCCAATCTATAGCCCTCTTATGCTTCTTTAGAACCTACACAAGCCTTTCTTCTTGTAATGCACTGAGTTTACTGGAGATGATCACAGACAAGGTTTCTCCATCTTCAAGGAACACATACTTGAGGTGATTAAGAAGAGGCTTCAATTCTGATTCTGATAACTTTGGAAATTCATCCAATGTTGTAATAGTTTCCTGCAAATTAGTACTCAAAGGTAACACCTTATTCTCTTTCTCAAGATGTTTACTAATTGCAATTTCCAATTCATATTTTCCATCAAGTTCAAAAACTTCCAGTACTTAAGAATCAATCACATCAATAGAGTAAACAGGATCATCATCACCAAGATATTTAACGGCATCATAAATATTAAATTTAACAATTTCACTATCAAATTCTATGGTAAGTGTGCCACTATGAACATCTATCTTAGTTGTGGATGTCTTTAGGAAGGGTCTTCCTAACAGAATAGTAGCTTGATTACCATTCTCCATATCTAGCACATAAAAATGAATAGGGAAGATTAAATCATTGACTTGCATAAGAACATCCTCAACTACACCTTTGAGATATGCATTAGATCTATCAGCTAACAGTCTTATTCAAACATCTAAGTTTCAAAGAAGCATACAAAGAATATGATATAACATTAATGGAGGCTCCTAAATCTAACATGGCCTTCTCAAGTCTAGTATTACCTATCATGCAAAGGATAGTAAACATACCTGGATCTTTGCACTTTGTAGGGAGTTTTCTTTGAATGATTGCAGAAACATTCTCCCTTACTCTTACCTTCTCATATCGCTGAAGTTTTTATTTCCTCTTTGTTGTACATATTTCTTTTAGGAACTTAGCATAACGAGGTACTTGTTTAATGGCATGAAAAAGTGGAATATTTACCTCATATTTGTGAAAAGATAGATCTTGATATCACTCAATTTTTCAAGATTCTGCTAAAGCCTTAGGAAAAGGTAATACTGGTTTACATTCAAAAAGAGGTGGAAACTTACATTTGGCTACTTCATTATCCTCAGTAAGGTCCTAGTCTGCAACAATACCTTTCTCCTTTGCTTGCTCCATTGGTGTAATAGTCATCTTTTATGGAATTTCAATCTCTTTTTCGCTTCTCAAAATAATTACACTCACATTTTCTCTTTGGTTCACCACCATTTGAAAAGGCAATTTCCCTGATCTCCAATTGATTGATTGTTATTGCCATCTGACTCATTTGAGTTTCCAAACTCTGAATGCTAGCCTTTGTCTCTTGTTGGAATTGAAAAGTGTTATAGGCAAGAGACTTAACAATATCTTCCAAAGACATACTAGAGTTAGAAGTTTATCCTTGTGGTTGTCTAGGTGGGTATGGTTGTTGATATTGCTGAAAATTTGGGCAATTTTGAGCAAGAGGCTGATTTACTTGTGGGTTCCGATAGCTAAAATTAGGATGATCCCTCCATCCTAGGTTGTATATGTTTGAATAAGGATCATACTTCCTTTGTGGCTGTCTAAAAAAACCACTTATTGCGTTCACTTGCTCAATAGGTTCCTCTTGAAGAGTTGGGCACGCATCAGTTGGATGTCCTACTATTGAACAAATGCTACAAGCTTTTGCTATCTACATATTTCTTACAGCCAATTGACAAAGAAGAGAAGTTAGACCTGCAATTTGTTGTTCAATGGAGGAAACACTTACCTCATTGACATTCTTTGATGAAGAGTCTAGCCTATTGCCAAATTATTGTGAGTTGGCCGCCATGTTTGTAATCAAATTTCTTGCAGCTTCAGGAGTTTTATCCACCAAAGCTCCTCCACTAGCAGCATCAATCTTGCTCCTTTCAATGGGTAGAAGACACTCATAGAAATATTGGATGAGTAAGTACTCACTAATCTAATGATGGGGGCAACATGCACATAATTTCTTGAAATGCTCCCATTATTCATATAGGGATTCTCCACTATGCTGTCTCACACCACAAATTTCCTTCCTAATGCTGGCCGCCCTTGAAACTGGAAAATATTTCTCCAAAAACAACTATGTTATGATGCTCCCAGATGGTGGATAGTAAAGCCAATCCTTAGCTAAATCATTCAAAGAGAATGGAAAGGCTCTCAGTTTGATTTGCTTTTCAATCACCCCTGTTGGTTTCATACTTGTGCACATCACATGAAATTCCTTTAGATGCTTATGAGGATCTTCACCTGCAAGACCATGGAAAGTGGGGAAGAGATGAATTAGTTTAGATTTTAATTCAAAATTAATACTAGCATCTAAAGTAGGAAAAAATATTAACAAGGGTTGTTGATCCAAATCAGGTGTAGCAAGCTCTTTCAAAGTTTAATTTTTAGCCATGATTTCCTCCTTTTATGAATTAGAAATTCTCTAAGTTTTTCTCCTTAACATGTGCAAATTTTTTTCTATTTCTAGCTTATGCTGCAAATCACCTTGATTAGAAGATCAAGTAACAGTCATAAATAATAAAAGAAAATGTAATAAACCCTTAAAAAATAAGAAAAAAAATTTTTAAAAGAAAAATTCAATAACAAAATAAAGATCACCAAAGCAACTAAAATAAACTAGAATACCTCTCTGGCAACGGTACAAAAAATTTGGTATGTTGTCATAGGCAACAAAATTTAGAACCTTACTCCAATTAAATTACCTGTAGTATTATGAATAAGGGTCGATCACATGAGAAGTATCTAGCTTAATTTTATGCAAAGTGAATAAGAAATGGGGGGGGGTTTAATGTAATGAAAAAAGTGTTATAAAAGAAATCTATCAAAGAAGAAAACCTTGGTTCAAGTTAACATCCACCATCAGAATCTCATAACTTATCATTGATACAATTATAAATCAATTCATACTTAAATATTCTCCGTTGGAATTATTTTTTCTATCTCTCCTTTAACATAGTTAATTAGAAAACAATATTCTAATTAACCCTAACTACTAAACAACCCCAAACCAGTGCTAAAGGTTTAATCTAATAGCAACCTTAAGAATTGTAGAGATTGGTAAAGCTAAACAATACAAGTACCATCGGTTGCATTTAATTTAGTTAAATATTCTTAATAAGATTTAATAATTATAATAGCAATAAATTATTAAACCCTAGTTGCTTAGCAGATTATAGGGATCAAACAATTATGAATTTGATATCTAATCTCACAACAGATTGCAATGAATAATAAACTAGTAGATCTCCTAGCAATTAAGCATAACAATCATAATCATGAACAAAGAAGAACATTCAATACTCAAAGTATAAATTGAATAATTAAATCAAATTAGATCTCTTAGTATATCAATTCTAAGGCTTCTGTCTTCTTAAACCAAGAATAAACGTTTAGTCACGTAGGGCCATGAAATCACAAAGAAAATAAAATAAAAGAGAGAAGAGAGAAATTTCTTTGTCGAAAGTCACCACAAAGTCCTCCTCAAAACCCTAGCAAAAGAACCCTCAAAAACCCTGAGAAACTGCTATTTATACAAAGTCAAAATATGAAAAATATGCAATTTCTACAGGTTTCAAAAGTGGGAATGGCGTTAAGTGCCGCCGATGCCACCTTGCTGCCTCCGATGTGGTGGTGGTGTGAAGTGGGTTGGGGCCGGCGATGCCACCTCGCTGCCTCTAGTGCTACTTTTTGCTTCTCCTCTACATGTCATCTGGTGTACAATTCGTACTGCGGGATCTTCGAACTGACCAAAATAGAATTTGAGTCATCATCTAAAGTTGTCCAAAATCCCTTAATTAACCTCTTTTTACACTTAACTACTCCAATTGTCTCCTAAATCAAAATATAAGAATAACGAGTATATTTAGGAATCAAATAGATGTAAAAGATTAAGTATTAAGGAAATAAAATATGATATTTTACATTCTCATTAGAAGGATATAGAATATCCGTTTGTTATGTGATTACTGATGATCGATTCCATAGGAAATTAAATGGTTGGATGGGAATGATAGTGATTCCATATTTTGTGTAAAGTAAGGATTATATGTTCTGGTAATTGACACGGTTGTGTCTTAGATGAATGATTGACCCATAAGGTGACCTATTGAGTATATAAAGGTTGGTTAGGATATGGAGATGAGGATCATCCCCTGATTATTGGATTGGAATAATGAGGACATGGTCCTCAAAATATGAATAGTGTATTATGTCTTTGATCATGATGGAGTGAATTATGTAAATTGTAAAGTTACTTGGACTCATACCCTCATGTTTAAATTTTAGTTGATAGGTCAAGCAAAAGATTCATGAGAAAGACTAAAGATATTTGGATGGTATGTTTGAAGTCAGGATTTGAAGTCCTTTTGTATAATTATATATTAGACTTTTTTATATTGTAATTATATAATTATAATTAAAAGATTAGAATTGATGTATTAAAGAAGTATATTGGTATGTCTTAGTAAATGATGTATAATATTGTGACAGTATGATATAGTTTCCATATAGTGTAATGCCATCATGGTATGATATAGATTCTGTGTTGTGAGTAGGTTTGGCTAGTGAGTTAATTATGATTTGAATTATATTTATTAAAATTATAGTTTTGTGTATGATTTTGAATTATGAATATTGATAATTAGAAATTATAATTTTGAATGTTTGTATATCAGGTTTTAATATTGATAATTCAGAGGAGATTGTGCCCAATTTTTGGTAGAATCGTTCCCTTAAAAATAGGGAATAGTGGGGTTATGGGAAGACTTTCCTAATTAAGATGGAAAGTTGTTATATCCTGCATATGCCCAATAAAGCATAATTTATCGGATAGTTGAAACGCATAGGGTGGGGGTGTGGGGCGTTACATTAAATCTAGAACATGTATAATCCATAATAAATATTAAATATAAGACACAATTCTAATAATACTGGACAATATAACGTTATCAACATGCTCATGACACACACTTCCATAATCCCAATTCTTATGCAGCCTGTTGACAATTCAATTCATTCTCATAATTAAAATGTATATATCAATGTATTATCAAATATCACCCTCTTGGATGGAATCAAATCTTCAAGTGTCGTATCATTTTAAATCATCTTCACCATCATGAACCATATATCACGTTATCATTAATCATCCACTCACATCATTATTTCATTTTCATTCAATCACCATTTTCTAATTACATTATTATAATTATCTTATCCTCATTAACACATTTGTCATTTAAATTATCACTGTTAGTATCAATCCTACCCAATTACTGCCTATCATGTCGTTCCATCCCATTTGCACATCATAATGCCATCAAAGGCATAACTCATCTTCATCCTTTTTATTTTCACTATCATACTTATGCCATTCATGCATTATTATCATGTCAGGCATATCTAATCTAATGTCAACAAGGGCATATCCATATCATTTACATCTAGCCACAATCACTAATGTTGTTATAAATGCATTGTTTCGATGACAAACAAAACTTGATGTACTAATGGTCGTTGCCAAGATTTTAGTATGCAGAATCAAGTTGCAGATCTTAAGAAAATTAAGCATAGAAAACATATTCCATAGCAAAAAGGCTTAGGTGAATAAAGAAGCAAAAGACAAAGTATCACTAATAGATAAAACATGAATGAAAAGGATTCAACTATTTCTATTCATCTTTCAAAGTGGAAGATTATATCTGACGGGTGCAAAGAATTATGCATACAACAAACTTCGTTCTCATAAGCAAGCCACAATTAAGCCAATGGTCATCTAATGAGAACAGACAAAGGAGTGAAGATCTTCCAGCGGAGTAATGAAAGGATCTGTGGTAGAGCAAAGACTTTATCCATGATAAGTGAGCCAATGATCATTTGTTGTCAATAGATAAAGTGGAGGAATAAGAATCATATGATAGAGCAAAAAGTTCATCTGGTGGAGCAACGGAGTTTTGTTTGTTCAAAGATAAACTTAACAAACAATACATTAGATAAAGCAATGAAGGAAATCTATCTACGCTCCAATACTCCATATGTTACTTACAACAGACAACTCAATAGAAGAAGTGCTAAAGAAACAAAATAGACAAAGCGCTGAAGAAACAAGATATCCTTGCTTTTATACTTGAAGAGATAAACCACAAAGCACTTAAAAGAATGATTCATGCAATAGCAGTGGAAAGGTTGATTCGTCTTCTACTTATGAAAGACAAACTAGAAGACAGAGAAACTTTGTCCTATGAACAACTGGACAGATACTTCGTCTGTCATAAGTAAAAGATGAGGAATGGTCTAGATGAATCGTTGGTCTTTGCTCAACATTAATAATGTTCTTTCCATATTGATGAAAAAGTCAGTCATTACAACAATATCTCAACTAAAGCTTAATAAGAAACTAGAAATCATCTTCTCCAAGGTCGGTGCTTCAGGCATTTCAGCATACGAGGATTAAGCAAAAGTTAGAAAATTTAAGATAAACCAATCAAAATAGTCTTCTATCATTAATGGAGCTCACCTACCGCCAACGACTAGAATTCAAAGTAGTTATAAATGAAGCATCATTGGAGCAGGAGGAACTAACCCAAGTATTGAGAAAATCATTCAAAATCCTCTTAAGAGCATTTACTGATTTGAGCTAAACCTTTTGCAATCCTTCAAGAGTCAAAAGCCTCACATTCAAATCTTTCCCAACTTTCTCCAAAGGCTCTCAACCACCATTAGGAAGATTATTTACTTCTGCATTCAATTTTCAGAAACCTTCATCTCTACGTACTGAAAAATACTTGTGCTTAAACTTTTGATATTCATTCTTTGTAAATTCCTTGAGTTAGTGATTGAGACTAGACTCAAGAAGAGCTATGATTGTCTGAGTGTAAATAAGAGTTGTTTATTCAAGCCCCCTAGAGCTGGAATCTAGAAGAGTGGTAAAAGCACTTTGAATACGCCTCCTAGATCCAGAATCTAGAAGAGAGTGGGAGCACTGTGTTTATGCCTGCTAAAGATAGAATCTAGAAGAGTGCTAGGAGCACTATTTACACCCCCTAAAGCTAAAATCGAGAAGAGTGCAGGGAGCACTATTGTATTTTTACTATTTGGAATAGTGAAACCGAAGACACTAAGAGAATAGTGTTCTTAGAAGAGTGAAGAAGAGTGTTTACTTTAACCACTATAAAAATCATTGTGTCTTATTTATTTATGCATTTGTTGATTGAGTGATTGATTGCTAGAGGGCCGATTAATCTTAAAGGGTTGAGAAATAATTTTTTAAGTACCCAATTCACCCCTCCCCTATTGAGTTTTTGCCTAACATTCGGGACCAACAAGTGGTATCAAAGTAGACTACATAAACACTTATAGTGATCCAATGGCAAACTCATCATCCTCATTACAAATATTCACCGAGGGACAAATGCCTACCTGGCCACCCCTATTTGATGGAATTAACTTCGCTTATTAGAAGCTAAGGAGGAAGAAATTTATTACAGCCAATGATATGGAGTCTTAGAAGGCTATTAAATTTGGAATCACCTTTTCCACTACTGAAGTAGATGCAATGACCAAAAAGGAAACCACATCAGTCCAAAATAGTGCAAAGGCTATGAACTCGTTATTGTTTGGACTATGTTCATCTGAGTTTGATAGAGTATCCTCTTACACCACTGCAAAAGGTATCTAGGATAAATTAGTGTCTATTTATGAAGGTTCCTCACAAATCAAGGGAATTAGAAGAAATATGTTGATAGAAGAACTAAAAAACTTTAGAATGAAGGAAGACAAAAATATATCTGAAATATATGCTCATTTTTTTAAGGTTACTAATACTTTGAAAGGTTTGAAAAAAGAAGTCACAAACTCTGAATAGTTGATGAAGATACTAAGGGTCTGGCCAAAATCATGGAACAAAAAGATTACAATAATAGAAGGAGGAAGGATTTGAACACCCTTCTGGTGGATGATCTTATCAGCTCATTGATGTCACATGAGCTAATCAAGAACAAAAGAGAGGAGCCAACAAAGCCAAAGAAAAGCATTACTTTGAAAGTGACCAAAGAAAGCAGCAGTGATCCGGCATCACAATCTGAAGATGATATGGCCATGCTAGTCAGAAACTTCAGAAGGTTTGTAAGAAGTGGCAGAGGTAACACCTCAAGGAGGCAACCTAGACAATAAAAGAAAATGTCTGCTGGAAAGGGCCTCTCTACATGCTATAGATGTGGAGGGATAAGACACATGTCTCTTAAGCATCCTAATGAAGAAAAAGTAAATATGAACAAGAAGGATGACAGAGAAGAAAAGAAGCACTTCCAAAAGTCTTCAAGAAACCAAGCCAGAAGAATGTATGTAAATGATGAAGACTCAACAAGGACAAGCTAAGAAAGGTGACAATGAAGTTGGATATCTCACAAGAATATGTTGTATGACCTAGATGGAGAATGAATCCACAAAATAAATCACCATCAAGGAACAATGCACAATAGACCTGGAGATAAGGTAAACTCTTACTATTCCTATAGTTCTAACTATTCAAGCTCAAATAGAATTTTTGTGAAATGCAAAAAATTTGATGAGTTATAATAATCATACAACTCTATTAAGTGATTTTGAATCACTTAGCCAGAAACTTACTTAAAAGAAAAGACACTTTGATGCAATTGTCAAAGTAAATTCCATCCTGGTAGAAAGAAATCTATCTCTATAAAAGGAGGTTAGAGGTCTAAAGAAAGAGAGAGAAATATTAAATAATATGTTGAGTAAATTCTCCAATCCGAGAGAGTCTTTGACCAAGTTTATGAAAATGACCTATCAAGCCAGCAAAAAGGGGCTTGGCTATGAATAGTCAAATGATGAAAATTTATAAAAATTTACTGGATGGTCTAAAGGAGTGACCCTCACAGAAGAAAAGAAAAATTATCCAAACATTAGAAGGTTCATGGGTTATCCCTGGATAAAGAAACCAGTAGAGTATAATGCACATAGCAAAGTCCCAAATACTTGCTATTTTTGCAATAGAATTGGACATAAAGTGTATGATTTCTATGCCAAGAAGATGCAAGCAAATGGTGCAAAGATGAGATGGAAACACAAGGAATACACACAAAGTTCCACCATACACAATTTCACTAATAGCGTTGGACCCAATACTTGGCTACCAAAGGTAAGAAGAAAATTTGCTTTGAATGTAGGTAAGTGTCAAAGCTATGTCTGGTAATGCATGGTTCATGAATAGTGGCTACTCGAGACATATGAATGGGAATAAAAAGCTATTCAAAGAATTGAAGCCAATGGATGGAGGAACAGTAGCATTCAGCAATAATGATAAAGGCCTTATCAAGGGAATAGGTAAAACTTATGGTTTATTCAATGCATGCATAGAGGATGTATTATATGTAGAAGGACTTAAGCACAATCTACTAAGCATCAGTCAATTATGTGACAAGGGTCACAGAGCTGTGTTTGAACCATCTGCATGTACTATATTCAGTATAGACAATGATCTATTGTTCAACGGTAAAAGGCATGGAAATATCTATCTAATACATCTAGATGATATTGTTCAAAAATGCTTAACTGCGATCAAGGATGATCCATGGGCATGACACAAGAGGATGGGATATATTAATATGTCACATATCAAATCTTTGTAGAAAAAAGGATCTTGTGATTAGTCTACCAAAATTAAACTATGACAAAAATCAAATATGAAAATCCTATCAATTGTCAAAACAAATGAAAGTATCCTTCCATCCTAAAAATGAAGTATTTACATCCAGGCCCCTAGAACTATGCATATGGTTCTATTTGGACCATCAGACATTGTCACTATTGGAGGAAAAAGAAATATATATGTGATAGTGGATGACTATTCTAGATTTATATGGGTAATTCTCTTGACTAGCAAAGATGAAGCATTTTCAATGTTTTATATTTTCTTAAAGCTAGTTCAAAATGAGAAACAAATGTCAATTGTATCTATCCACAGTGATCATGGTGGTGGATTCAAGAATTAAAAATCCATTGATTTTTGTGATGAAATAGGAATTCACCACAGTTTCTCATCCCCAGAACTCCTCAGCAAAATAAAAGTTGTGAAAAGAAAGAATTGGACAATTCAGGAAATAGTAAAAGCTATGTTGAATGAAAGCAAATTATCCAAAAGATTTTAAGGAGAAGAAGTTAGTATAGTATACCATGTGCTGAATAGAGTTACCATAAAAGTAATCTTAAAGAAAATCCCATATGAGCCTTGGAAAGGAAGAAAACCAAAAATCTCATATTTTCATCTCTTTGGAAGTTAACACTATGTGCAGAACAATGAAAAAAGATAATCTTAACAGGTTTGATCCAAAAAGTGATGAAGTTATATTTCTTGATTACTCTTCTAACAATAGAGCATTTAGAGAATACATTAAGAAAACACAGGTTGTAGAAGAGTCCATACATATTAAATTCGATGAAGCAAATATAACCCCAAGAAAGGAGTGTGATAATGATGTGGATAAAGCTGCAATAAATTTAAAGAAGCTCAAATTGAAGGATAAAGAGGATGGCATAAACTATGAAGATATACAAAGTTTAGAAAATGAAGACGAGGTAAGAGTAGGAAACGTTCCCTATCAACCTCCTACTGATTTGAGATTTATTAGCACTCATCCTAGAAAACAAATCATAGGAAATGTGTATGACAATGTCAAAATAAGAAGGTCTATGCAAAATGTCTATGATCATTATGCTTTAATCTTTACAATAGTACCAACTAACATTGATCAAGCTTTGAATGATGAATATTGGATTATAGCAATGCTAGAAGCGCTTAACCAATTTGAAAGGAACAAAGTATGGGAATTATTTCCAAAACCAAAGAATGTTAATGTAATCAGAACTAAATGGGTATTCAAAAACAAACTGGATGAGAGTGGGTTAATTGTAAGAAATAAGGTACAATTAGTTGCTAAGGGGTACTCCTAAGAAGAAGGAATTAACTTTGTAAAATTATATTCCCCTGTAACTAGATTAGAAGTCATTAGAATGTTACTCACTTTTAGATCCTATAAGAACTTTATTTTAGATGGATGTAAAGAGTGCATTTCTCAATGGATATTTAAGTGAAGAAGTATAAGTAGAACAACCTTTTGGCTTTGAAAATGATGATCAACTTGATCATGTCTATAAGCTCTCCAAGGCATTGTATGGTTTAAGACAAACTCCAAGAGCTTGGTATGAAACGTTGAGCAAATTCTTAAGTGATCATAAATTCAAGAAAGGAAAGGTTGACACTATTTTGTTTATCAAAAATATTGACAAAGATATCTTGATAGTTTAAATTTATGTGGATGACATTATATTTAGAGCTACTGATGACTCTGTTGAGATTTCTCAAGGATCATCCAGGATGAAATTGAAATGAGTATGATGGGAGAATTGAATTACTTCCTTGGATTGCAAATCAAGCAAAAAGAGATGATGGAAATTATATTTGCCAATCCAAATATACTAAAGAGATGCTAAAGAAGTTCAAAATGTAAGAAATTAAGGCAGCAAGCACTCCAATGAGCACATCAACAAGGCTAGACAAGGATGAAAAAGGTAAACTCATAGATTAAAAATAATATGAAAGTATGATTGGATCCCTCCTTTACCTTACTGTATCTAGACCAGACATTCTCTTTAGTGTATGCTTATGCACTAAATTTCAGTCCATTCCTAACGAGTTTCATCTTAATATAGTAAAATGAATATTTAAGTATTTGGTTGACACACCAAATCTAGGACTCTATTGTCCCAAGGAAACCAATTTTGAACTCATTAGATATTTAGATGCTAATTTTGGAGGATATAAAGTTGATAGAAGAAGTACTAGTGGAACTTGTCAATTCCTAGGAAATAGCCTAGTATCATGGTTCTTTAGAAAACAAACTCGCGTTGCTCTCTCTATAGTAGAGGCTGAATATATAGTAGCTAGAAGTTGTTGCGCACAAGTAGAATTAAGCATAACTAATGTGATGATCTAAAAATGAAATCTCTAATGTTTCAATGCTTCAAATTGCTATGTTGAATATGCTGTCTTGAGGCTAAACTTCATCTAAGATGAAGTAAGTTATCTGTATAGAGTGCTCTATTCATACTTCATCTGAAGTTTGATCTTCAAGGAAGAATACACCTCTTTTTCTTGCTAGAATTAACTTATAACTATGGTTAGCACATGCAATTTTATTTTTAGCATGAGTTATTCTCTCTTTCCAAAAATATCATATCAACTACCTCGTATAGCCCCCATATTCAATCTATTTTAACCCTTGAATCACAATCATTCTCTGCACCACAAAGATGAAACTCTTTAGAGAAGAACATTTTGGAAGCAATCATGAAGAGAAGACAAGCGCTTGGTGGGGACTGAAAAATCAACAGTTGCTTCTTCAATTGTTCTCCTAGAGGGATGATAATGCTTCTATATTCACCAATCTTCCATCCATTCTCTCAGAAGCATTTCTCTTCAAAATTTGGCTTTGCTGATACCATTCATCAATCTCATCATCGCAAGATAGCCCTGGTTCACATATTACCATCATCTTGGGCATTTAAAGAGGAGGGGAATGGAAGAAACAAGTATATTGCATCCATCTCCAACCCCTCATCTTCCCATCCACCATCCAAAACTTTGGTTTTTCACACTTAAAGAAACCTCTCAAAGTTTTGAATGCACCTACCCCCACCTTTGGACACCCTCTTCTGGTCCACAACAATCTCTCTCTCCATCTCCCCAAACTTAGAATTTTTTTATCTAGGTCAACCTACTTTGTATCATTGCTTATACTGAAATGAAATGAAATGAAATAACATCTTTATCTGTTTATTTTTTCATGTTTAACCTCCACTAATTGGGAGTAAATTTTTTTTTGCTTATGACAAAGAGGTAGAAAGACTATGCAAATTGTCTCAAAAAGGAAATATAAACAATGCATAATCTTTAACTAATCAGGGGGATAACATTCTAAATAATTAAGGGAAGAATATTTATAAAACAAGATAAGGGAAATATCAGAGCATGGCAACTTGCAAAATGAATAAACATTGTAAACATTTTCTTATGAGCATACATTTAGGGGGAGATTATCTTCTATGAGATAATTTTTAATCAAGTTTTGTCATCCTCATAAAGGGGGAGAATGTTGTTATAAATGCATGGTTTTGATGACAAACAAAACTTGATGTACTAATGGTCATTGCCAAGATTTTAGTATGCAGAATCAAATTACAGATCTTAAGAAAAATAAGCACAGAAAACATATTCCATAGCAACAAGGCTTAGGCAAATAAAGAAGCAAAATGTGAAGTATCACTAATAGACAAAGCAAGAATGAAAAGGATTCAACTATTTCCATTCTTTTGTCAAAGTGGAAGATTATCTAATGGATGCAAAGAAGTATGCATACAACAAACTTCGTTCATCACAAGATAGCCACAGTTAAGCTAATTGTCATTTGATGAGAACAGACAAAGGAGTGAAGATCTTCTAGGGAAGCAATGGAAGGATCGTATGGTAGAGCAAAAACTTTGTCCATCATATATGAGCCAATGATCATTTGCTGTCAACAGATAAAGTGGAGAAATAAGAATTGTATGGCAGAGTAAAAAAGTTCATCTGGTGGAGCAACGGAGTTTTGTCTGTTCAAAGATAAACTTAACAGACAACTCATTAGACAAAGCATGCTCCAACACTCTGCTTGTTACTTACAACAAACAACTCAATAGACAAAGCACTGAAGAAACAAGATACCCGTGCTTCTATAGTTCAATAGACAAACCACAAAGCATGCGAAAGAATGATTCGTCTACCAGCAATGGAAAGGGTGATTCATCTACTACTTAAAAAAGATAAACTAGAATATTAAGAACTTTGTCTTATGAACAACTGGACAGATACTTTGTCTGTCATAAGTAAAAGATAAGCAACGATATGGATGAATCATTAGTCTTCGCTCAGCATTAATAATGTTCTTTCCATATTGATAAAAAATTCAGCCATTGCAGCAATACCTTGACTAGAGCTTATTAAGAAACTAGAAATCATCTTCTCCAAGGTCAGTACTTTAGGAGTTTCAGCATACGAGGATTAAGAAAAATTTTAGAAAATTCAAAATAAACCAATCAAAATAGTCTTCTATCATTAATGGAGCTCACCTACCACCAACAACTAGAATTCAAAGTAGTTTTAAATGAAGCATCGTTGGAGCAGGAGGAACTAACCTAAGTATTGAGAAAATCATTCAAAATCCTCTTGAGAGCATTTAATGATGTGAGCTAAATCTTCTACAATCCTTCAAGAGTCAAGAGCCTTACATTCAAACCTTTCTGAACTTTTTCTGAAGGCTCTCAACCACCGTTGGGAAGATTATTTACTTCTACATTCAATTTTCAGAAACCTTCACCTTTGCATACTGAGAAATACTTGTGCTTAAACTTTTGATGTTCATTCTTTGTAAATTCCTTGAGCTATTGATTGAGACTAGACTCAAGAAGAGCTATGATTGTCTGAGTGCAGACAAGAGTTATTTATTCAAGCTCCCTAGAGCTAGAATCTAGAAGAGTGCTGAGAGCACTTTGAATACGCCTCCTAGAGTTAGAATCTAGAAGAGTGATGAGAGCACTATGTTTAGGCCCCTAGAGATAGAATCTATAAGAGTTCTAGGAGCATTGTTTACACCCTCTAGATTTAAAATCGAGAAGAGTGCTGGGAGCACTATTGTATTTTTGCTATCAGGAATAATGGAGCCTAAGACATGAAGAGAATAGTGTTCTTAGAAGAGTGGAGTAGAGTGTTTACTCAAACTACTATAAAAATTATTGTATCTTATTTCTTTATGCATTTTTTGATTGAGTGAGGGATTGCTAGAGGGTCGATTAATCTTAAAGGGGTTGAGAAATAATTTTTTAAGTACCCAATTCACCCCTCCCCTCTTGGGTTTTTGCCTAACCTTCGAGACCAACAACTAATTCATGTCCTTACTCTTGATCCATCCAAACTTCCACCATCTTACAAGAGTCATGTTCCAGGCCTGCATGGGCCTACTACCAATAAGGGTGTATCCATAACCTTTCTAGGCCTGTAGGGCCTAAGGCCAACAAAGGCACATCCATATTACTTTTATGCCGGCAAGGGCATATCTAATGATGCCACCAAAGGCATGTCTATATCATTGCCAATAAGCACATCCATACCATTTGAGTCACAATCATCCACTTACATTCATCCCAATATCCTCCACTCTCATCTAGGACCTTTTACATATCATCTAACTCAATCATGTCCATTATAATTCATAACTCATGATGGAACATTATGCAATGCAAATCAAAAGATTTTAATACACATAATCAATGTAATTCATTCAAACCAATTCATGAAAATCCATGATTTCCTCATTTTAATTCATGACAAAATGAACATATCACTCATTAGATTTATCAATTCATACATTTATCACACATAATCACATCATGTTATATAAAAGCATGGGATACTCTCTATCCCTGGCCATTTACACATTCATAGCTAAATAATAAAAATAAACACTAAATATTCACTATCCCTAATAATCTATGAATTCATATAAAAAATAAGTATTTCAGAAAACACGGTGCCCGAAGTCTTGGGATACTCATGGTCCCATCATTCCATATAGTCATACATAAACAAGCAAAGGAGCCTACTTACCTTAATAACTTCTACTTTCTCAATCTTCAAGTTTCATAACATGGCTTTCCACAAATGTGTTGGTCCCTTACACAATGGTAGCTCAAGAGGGGGGTGAATTGAACTTTTAAAACTTTTGGCCAAATCAAATGTTCAAAATGCTAAATGAATAATTAGAACAGATTACACAATACACAACCACAAGAATTTTATAGTGGTTCGGCCCTTCCTGGGTTCTTACTCCACTTCTCTGAGTCAGTTTTTTCTATTGATTTTTGGTTCCACTAACACCTTGATCAACTTGATCAAACACACATTGGTTTTCTCACAAGCTGACCAACCAACTTTCTGGTTTTTTAAGCTTACTAGAAACTTTTACAACTTGTTGGTTTTCAAAGCTTACCATTGAACTTGTATCCTTTTAGCAAGTTCCCTACTTGCTTATCTCAATACATAAACACCAAGAACTTTGCTTATGTTACCAAATCTAAAAAGAAGTGTATAGATTAATGCCTCTTACTTAGGTAAACTTGTATGTAAATTCAGAACTTTAAGTAAATGAATAAGCAATATGAGTAGAAGATTCAAACTCCTTGATTGAGAAGCAATTTAGACTTTCAGAGCTCTAACAGAGTTGTAGCCATTGGAGTTGAACTTTGGAGTTGAACTTTGAAGAATAATTTTGAATGCTCAAAACTTTAGCTTCTTTGTATTTTCGTATATTTAGTATGTTCTATATATTTTCTTTTGTATCTAACACCTCTTTTATAGGCTTAGAGAGATTTTTCCATTGTTGACTGTGGCAGAATTTCAAATATTCAAAAATATTTTTCTTCGCCTTACATTTTGTCTGACATCTGACTTTGCAGCACTCTTGTATTGGTCTGCAACTTTGCTACTGACTTTTCTTAATGTTCATATAAGTATCAAATGCTCTGAAGCAGCTTCTTCAGTTACTCTGAAGTGATGAGTGAACAACTATATCTTTTGAATGATTTTGGATACTCTGATTGATTCTCTAAAATGATGGTAAACCTTCTTAATTATGATAGATCTTTGCAAAGAAGAGTTTGAATTTTCCAAACTTTTGATGCTTCAGAAAAGTGTTACTCTGAAGTATTGTTTGATGACTCTGAAGTTTGCTTGCTGACTCCAAAGTAAGGTTTTGAAGACTCTGAAGTAAGGTTGTTTACTTCAAAGTTTGTTTGTTGACTCTGAAGGTTGCTTATTGACTCTGAAGCATATTTTGATATCTCTAAAACAGGTCTGATTGATTCTAAAGCATAACTCCATGTAACTCCATGATTCTGAAGCATGTCTTCATGACTCCGAAGCATATCTGATTTACTTTGAAGAATTTTTGATTAATTTTGAAGTATATCTTCATAACTCCAAAGCTTGCCTAATTAACTCCAAAGTATATCTTATTGATTTCAAAGTGTATTGTGACAACTCTGAAACTGCCATGATAACTCCAAAACATACTGTGATAATTCTGAAGCTTTCCTGTTGGCTCTAAAGTGTGCCATGATGACTCTGAAACTTGTCTTTTGTTTCCGAAGCTTGCTATGATGACTCTAAAACTTTCCTATTGGTTTTAAAGTATACTATAATGATTCCAAAGCTTATCTATTGACTCCGAAGTATGCTTATGACAACTCTGAAGCACGTTGTGACGACTCTGAAGCTTGTCTTGGGCTAACTCTGAATCTTTCCAATTAACTCCGAAGCACATCTTAATGTCTCCAAGGATGTTCTTGTTGGCTCTAAAGCATGCTTTGAAGACTTTAAGATTTATGTTTTCATGTTTTAAGTATATATGGAATTTATATACTTCTTTTTCATGAGCATTAACTTGGTTTCTTCATTTGATCATCATGGGGATTATTCTCAAATTAAGTATGGGATAATATTTATATAATATACTTGATAATAAATTGTTATTACCTTAATATTTCACTCATGTCTTTGCTTATCATCAAAACTTGGTTAAGAATATTCATCATCAAAATCAAGCTAGATAGAATGTTCAATATTCTCCCCCTTTTTGATAATGATAAAATAGTGAGTGATATACCTTTCTAAACTTGTCTAATAATCAACTTAAAGTAAATTAATTTGTAAAAAATTCTATTGATTAATTCAGTGTAGCTTCTCCTAAATGGATATACAATATTTTAATGGTATTTCATACAAAAGAAATTTTCATGCACATCTTTTCTCAATTCATACGCATAGCATTTTCTTTCAGTTTATACATACATTTTCTCCTTGTTTATACATTCACATTTTCTCTCCTTTTTGTCATAATCAAAAAAGTGGAAAGAAACAAATGATAACATTCAAGACTAATGATTACTAAAATTGCATATAGAACTTTGTCATTGATGAAAAATTTGTGGATACAACATATGCACAAAGTCAGAATTCTTTACAGAGAGAAAGAAAAAAATACATCAGAGTGAAATAAAATGTAAAAGGCAACAGTGTCATTGGGGTGGTTTGGGTTTTCTTTTGTAGGTCTTGGGAAAGACAGGTGGAAGAGGGGGTTTGGGTTGAGAAGATGATGGCGTAGTAGAGGGCTTGGGTGTTTTAGAAGATGATCTAGGTCTTTTTGGTGGAGGAAATAGAATGAAAAGTGGATCCTTGGGAATTGCTACAGGAGGTTCATGTGTATTAGCTATAGTTCCATAGCTTGATACATAGATAAAGTCAATGTGCTCCAAAAAGTTTGGGTCTAGCAGTTCAGGAAATGCTACAAGAGTCTCTTTTAAGATGGCTTCTTTATTGGCATTCATGTGGGATGTGTAATCCTGATTGGACATGGTTATTCTTTCAAGAGGAGCCTTTTTGTGTTCTTTAAGAGGTGGCATTCTTGGATTCCTCTTAGGTTTGGACGATGAGGCTATGTTAAAGAGGATGGTTTGGCTTGTGGTTTTGGTTTGGGGTTGGTAGAAGGTGGTGGTAAGGATTTTAGTTTTTGAAAAGTAACTGGTGGAGGATGTATCTATCTTATTCTATCTTGAGTAAAAAAATCTGAAAGTTGAGTATAAGGAAGTGGGAGATTGTCAAAAATGGCCTTTAGGTTAGCATTGATATAGAAAGAGATTCTTTCTTAGTGAGAATAAAGAATTGATTAGGACCTAAGGGAGATGGAGACACTTTCTGATGGGTTTTGATGCTGAAAGCATCTGAAGAAGTTAATTAGAATACTCTTGTAAAATTGACTCTTTATCAGGAATATGAATTGTGTGACCTTTGGGAGTTAATGGAGGATTGGGAAGAAGTTGAATCTTGTGTAGATTATTAGGATCCTCAAGTTCTAAAAATGGCAGTTCTTGAGGGGGTATAATGATTTTTTAAGAGTAAAACATTCTAGCCACTTCAAAATTGATTTTGGTTTTATTTGTAAACTTGGAAAAAAAGTCATCCTGATTGGATTGGCAATTCGAATGAGAATGTTAGGATTATCAAGAGTTGGTTTTGGAGGAGATTTTGGAGGAGTTGGAGTTTTTCTCCATGCTAGACGAATTAAGAGTGAGTTCCATTCTAGTGTAACTTGATCAATTCATTTAGGAAAGAGTTCTCCTAATAAATGAAGATCTTTTTCAGTGAATCACAGTTCATCAAATGGTCTTGGGGGTAGAAACTACCATTCAGGAATTGGTACCGTGATAGGATACTTTCCATATCTAATAATAGCTCGATGAGGATTGGAAAGGTAATCCCGAGGCATGTTTGGAAAGACTTCAGGAACTGATGAAGGTGATGAAGGAGAGGCTTGAGTTAGAGGAGATGGAGAGACACTTTCAATAGGTTTACTCTGGTGTTGAGAAACCTCTGGAATTGTAAAAAATGATGATGGATGAGGAGGTCAGTGCGAGGGAGAAGACATTACTATGATGGGAGAGTTGGTTTTGACTAGAGAGAAGTGATGTTGAGGTGATGGAAAGTGAGTTGGAGGTACAGAGAAATGGGGATGATAGGCTTGACCTCTGAATGATTCTGCTAGAGATTGTAAAAAATCAAGTCTTTGGTCAATCTTATCAGCTCTTAGAATCATATAAGACATGATAGTGGAAAGATTATGATCCATTCTATTCATTTGAATAACTAAAGTAGATAGATAGTGTTCAATCATTATCAGTTTATCCTCTAGGTGCTGTGGGATTGGTTATGTATTGGGAATTGATGAGGTGGATGGTTGGTGAGAATGAGTAGGTCAAATAAGTGATGGGGATCTTATGGGAGTGTGTGATGGCATGGTTGCTACTGTTGTTTCTTCAAATACATTTTCTCTCAAAATTTCTTCCAATACTTCTTCTATGAGAGTTCCTTGTTCCTATCTTGGGACTTCTTCTATTCTCTCAGCTTCAGATTGATCTTTTCTCTATTGGAGAATTCTTCTCTTGCTTCTACTAGTGGACTCATGAATTCTTGTCTTTCTGTTCCTTCTTCTTCTTCATGTGAGGAAAGCTCTTGACTTGGTTCTATGACATCTCTCCTTTCTGTTCTTTCATTAGGTTTGGATCCCTTTAATTGAGTTGTTCTTCTAGGTTTTTCAATGATCCAACCTTGTGTTGTTGGCTTAAAGCCCATCCTTTTCAGAGTCTTCTCATCCAATGTATCTGTATTTCTTGTGAGTTCTTCATTTTCATTTGAAAAGTTTACTCTTGTTTCCCTCATCAATTTTATTAGAGCCATTCCATAGTGAAAATCATGTGGTGCTCTTAATCAAGTGAATGTGATCTAGCATTAATTTGGCTAGATTCATTTTTCTCCTATTCTTCAATGCCCATATAATTTTGGCATCATTTTCAGACACATCAGTAGTAGCTCCTCTTCTAGGATAAACATTGTTCATAATGATAAGATATGCTAGCTTAAGATTCACATTTAAATGACTAGCATGAAGATAAGTCTCCTTCTCATGATGCCCCTACTATCTCTTCTTCTTCTTCAAAGAGATTGAAACAATTTCTTAAACTCTCTATGGATAGTTCAATTTTGTTTCTCCTATCCATGATTTTTCTATCCTTGTGTTGATATTACAAATAAGTGCCCTTATAAGTCTAGGATATAGACTGTCTTTGTAACTCACATATTTATTTCAACCTTGGTATCTTAACCATTCAAATACATCTAACTACATATCAAAGGCTTCAAAATTGAAGATTTTCCCTTTTACTATTCTCCTATCCTCATATCTTTCTAAAAATCTGGAGTAGTCAGATGAACTGTTCAGAAAGATTACTTCAAGTGTGTCAACTTCTCGTATGGCCTTTTTGGTTCCTCTTCTTTATGGAGAATCATCTCTTTCCTTTCTTTTACTTTCTACTCCTTTGGTTCTCACCATTTCAATAGATAAAGCTAGAGATTTGAATAGAAATGAGTATTTTTGGATGAGATGTTAGAGAAGTCAGGAAGAGAGATGGAGAGAGTTGAGATAGAGATTCAAAAAGAGCGAGAAGATGAAGAGTCTTCTCTAAAAGGGAGGTAGCAAGAGTTCAGAGAAAAAGAATTTAGATTTTCGAAGTGGTTTCAAGCACTTAAATGGATTGAGTGCTTTCAAATTTTACTGTTTGGTTTAAAATTACTCTAAAACACTAATGTGTTTTGGCTTCGGATGCTCCAAAAGAGATCCTTCAGAGGCAACGATTCGATTTGGGATTTTTGGATGCTCCAATGTATTGCTTCAGAGGCTTCAATGTATTACTTCAGAGGCTTTTGTTTGGGCCTATGAAGGCTCAAAAGTGAACTTTGGAGGCTATGAAGTATAAAATTTGACTTAACTCCAAAATTTTATAAAATCTTTTTTTTTAAGTTTTGCATTTTAAGTTTTACATATTAATTTTCCTTTTTACTCATTAATACATGTTCATTTAGGAATCATTACCAAGACAGATCATTAAATATGCATTTATACATTTCTTAGAAAATGAAAGGTTACAATGTATTTCATTTTATGTTTTACACATATGAGAACACAAAATGGCTAATTTATTCGACAACTTCAGCATTTTATGCATTTGGATTTAGAATACCAAGTTCTCTTCTTATCATGTTAAATCTTTCTTCTGGAAGTGGTTTTGTAAAAATATCTACTAGTTAATTTTCTATTGGAATAAATTTTGAACATGGTCCCTAATAGGATGATGCCTGATTTCTATATGCTTAGTCCTAGAATGTAAAAATAGATTCTTGGTCAAATTTATAACACCAGCGTTGTCACATCTGATAGGTATATCAACAAAGTTAAGGCTGAACTTGTTTAATTGTTGTTTCATCCATAGGATCTATGCATAATAAATGCTTGCTGCTACATATTCAACCTCATTAGTTGATAATGCTATTGATGTTTATTTCTTAGAAAACAATGAAATAATCATGCTTCCTAGAAATTAGCAAGATCCTAAGGTACTTTTTCTATCTACTTTATGTCCAACAAAATCTGCATCTGAGTAAGCTATTAAATTAAAATCTGAAATCTTTTGGATACCATAATCCAAGATTGGTGTATCTAAAAGATATATAAATATTTTTTTACAGCAACAAGATGTGACTCTTTTTGATCTAATTGGAATCTAGCACATATCCATACACTAAACATTATGTCAGGTCTACTAGTAGTTAAATATAACAGAGATTCTATTATGCTTCTATAAAGTTTTTGGCAAATAGATTTCTCTTTTTCATCTTTGTCCATTTTTATTGATGTACTCATTGGCATTCCATACCTTTTCCCTTTTACTACTAATCTTGCTTTATTTCTTACTATAATTCCAGATTCATCTAATTTGTTCCTAAAGACCCATTTAGTTCCTATAGTAGTTTGATGACTTGGTATTGGAATAATAATCCACACATTATTTCTTTTGAATTAGTCTAATTCTTCTTGCATAGCTGAAATTCAGTTTTCATCTTCTAAAGCCTATTCTATGCAAGTTGGTCTAATTGAGAAATAAAAGCAAAATTGTCACATATTTGGAGATAAGAAGATCTAGTTCTCACTTTATCATATATATCACTAATTATCTAACTTTCAGGGTGATCATGCATGAATCTCTAATTTTTAGGAAAAGTATTCTTACCTTCATTGTTTACTTCACTAATGGATGGTCCATCATCTGTTTCTTCTTCATCCATCTATGTTTTTGATTGGGAATTTTTGCTTTCTTTGTCTTATATTTTCATTTTCTCAATAGATATTTTTAGTTCTCCTGTCTCATCATCAAAATCACTTATCTTTCTAGAGCAATTAGTATTTTCATCAAACTTTACATGAATAGATTCCTCGATAGTCTTATTTTTTAGGTTATAGACTCTAAATGCCTTACTAATAATGAAATAACCAAGGAAAATGCTTTCATCATATTTGTTTTCAAATTTACCATAGTTTTCTTTGTCACTGTTAAGATTAAAACACTTACAACCAAAATTATGAAATTATGAATTATTTAGTTTCTTGCCATAATATAATTCAAATGGAGTTTTGTTGAGTATAGATCTAGCAAATATTCTGTTGATAATATAACATGCTATATTCATTGCTTCAGCCCAAAAATATATGGGTGACTTTATTCACTCAACGTTGTCCTTGCCATCTCTTACAAGGATCTGTTTTTCCTTTCAGCTACTCCATTTTGTTAGAGTGTGTTCTTGGTGCAGAGAAAGTTTGAAGAATTCTATTGTTTTCACAAAAATCAGTGAATCTATGATTTTCAAACTCTCCACCATGATCACTCCTTATGACAACTATATGAGAGCTTTATTCTTTTTTACACATTTGGAAAATACCTCAAAGAATGAAAAAGTTTCATCTTTAGATGTTAGAAACATTACCTAGGTGAATCTACTAAAGTCATCTACAATGACATATGTGTAATGTTTTCCTCCAAGACTTCTTATTCTTATTAGTCCAACTAAATCTACATGTAGCAACTAAAGGGGTTTGGTTGTGTATACTTCTTTGTTTAACTTGAATGATACTTTTACTTGCTGTATACTTCTTTGTTTAACTTGAATGATACTTTTACTTGCTTGCCTTTCATGCAAGCATCACACAACTTATTGTCAAATTTGAGTTTTGGTAAGCTAACAACTAGATCTTTATTATATAATCTTTCAATCAGATTTTTGTTGTTATGTCCTAGCCTTCTATGCCACAACATGGGTTCATTGTTATTTACAATAAGGCATTTGATTTAGATATTATTTAAATCCACCAAATATACATTTTCATGTCTTTTTCCAAGTACTATGACTAAATTTGAACTATCTAATATTGAATAAGTATGAGATTCAAACACAACTTTATAACCATTATCACAAAATTGACTTACACTTAAAAGATTGTGTTTTAATCCTTCTAATAGTAAAATATTTGAAATTGTAATAGAGGGAGGTTGACCAATTTTACCAATTCCAACAACTCTACCTTTTCCATTATCCATAAAGGTAACTGTTCCTCCTTTTTTAGCTTTTAGTTCTGTGAACAACTCCCTTTCTCCAGTCATGTGCCTTGAGTAACAAATATCAATGTACCACTTGTTATTCTCTGTGACTCTCAAACACACCTGCAGTAATAAAATTAAGCTATAACTTTTGGTACCCATTTAGGAATGGGTCTAGGTGGATTAGTAGTAGAATATTTTGGCACCCATTATTTTTTAGATGCTACAAATCTATTTCTAGATATATCGTTGCATTTACAACTTTAGCAACTATTTTAGGAATCCAAATCATATTCTGTTTGGGTTCTATTTTATTTTTTCATTTTTCTTTCTTTGATTTCCTACGTATTTCTTTGTTTTAAGTTTAAATAAGGTAGTAGTTCAGGTTCTTCTAAGAGAATGATTTTTTGCTTTGATTTGCCCAAGTTCTATATTTATATTTTGATTAATTTTGAGCAATGTATTTTCTTATTTTAATTTGGAGCATTCATTAATAGTTCTTTCAAGTTTTCTTTTAGTTTCCTTGTGTTTAGCTTTTAATATTTTATAATTTGAATATAGTTCTTATAGTAATTATTTAATATTAGAAATTTTAGGGCTTGAATTTACCTCATCATTGTGGATGACCATAAAGCTTACTCTTGGATGATGCTCTTCTTAATATTTTTCTTTGGAGTTGAGTGAGCTGAATTGAGCTTCATTTTCTTCTTCTTCTTCACTCAAGCTTTCTTGCATCACATTTTCTAGCATTTCCCATGCGGCCATAGCTTTCTTCTTCTTTCCAAATTTTCTACTATTAGAAATATTCTTTTTATCAAAGTAAGAGTTATACCATTTCTTCTTATCTCCTTGCTTTTTATCTGGTTCTAGGCAGTCAAATTTCATATACCCAGGCTTGCTGTAATTGTGAAAGATTGGAACTTCCTTTTTTCTTGTCTTTACTTCTGAAGTTCTTAGAATTGTTTCCAAATCTTTTCTTCTTGAGCATATTTTGAATCTTCTGGTTGTCATTGTCATATCCTCATTATCTTCACTGGTTGAGGCTTCTTCTGAAGATTCTTCATTTTCTTATTTTGCTTATAAGGCTATTATTTTCTTGCGCTTGACTTCATCTAGAGCTTTTTATTTCATCAAGACTTCATGGGTCATGAGTGATGCCATGAGTTCTTCTACTATCACCTTCATTAGATCTTTTGCTTCCTGTATAATAGCCACTTTAGGCATCCAGTGTCTAGGCAGAGATCTCAAGTTTTTCTTTACTACCTTGGACTCTTCATATTTTTCTCCTAAGTTTTGTAAGCTATTGGTGATTTTTTGAAATCTTCCAAATATTTCAGAAATATTTTTTGATTTTTTCATAGAGAAGGCTGCATATTCCTGCACTAGAAGATTTCTTTTAGTTTCTTTTACCTAATTTATATCTTTATGTGCTACCTTAAGTTTGTCTCAGATTTCCTTAGCTGAATCACATACAAAAATCTATTCAAACTCAGAAGAAGTTAGTGTATAGTAAAGGCATTTCTTTGCCTTAACATCACGTTCTACTATTAGTATATCTTTTAAAGTGTATTTGTCTTCAGTGTTAGTGACATTCTTTCCATTTTTCACTACAAGCCACTACTGGTAATCTATAGCAGTCAAGAAATTTTGCATTCTTATTTTCCAATACCCATCATTGGTTCCATCAAATAAAGGAGGTTTAGAAGTGGATTGTCCTTCAGCAGATGTATCGTGGAACATATCGGCCATTTGAATCTCTTCACAAGTTAATATATTGGTAATCAAAATTTAACTAGTGAAGCCTGCTATGATTTCACGTGTTAGTCCCTTACACAATGGTAGCTCAAGAAGGGGGGAGAGGTGAATTAAGCTTTTAAAACTTTAGCCAAATCAAATGATCAAAGTGTTGAATGAATAATTATAACAGATTGCACAATATGCAATACAAGAATTTTATAGTGGTTCGGCCCTTCTTGGGCTCCTACTCTACTTCTTTGAGTTAATTTCTTCTATTGATCTCAAGTTCCACTAACACCTTGATCAAGCTGATCAAATACATGTTGGTTTTCTCATAATCTTACCAACCAACTAACTAGTTTTTCAAGCTAACTAAAAACTTTTACAACTTGTTTTAGCAAGTTCCCTACTTGCTTATCTCAATACATAAACACCAAACACTCTACTGTGTTACCAAATACTAAAAAGAAGTGTATAGATTAATGTCTCTTACTTAGGCAAACTTGTACATAAATTAAGAACTTTAAGTAAATGAATAAGAAATATCAGTAAAAGATTCAAACTCTTTGATTAAGAAGCGATTTAGACTTTGAGAGCTTTGACAGAGTTATAACTATTGGATTTGAACTTTGAAGGAAGATTTTGAATGCTCAAAACTTTAGCTTCTTTGTATTTTCATATATTCAATATATTCTATATATTTTCTTTTGTATCTGAATGCCTCTTTTATAGACTAAGAGAGATTTTTTTTGTTGCGGACTGTGGCAGACTTTTAAACATTCAAAAATATTTTTCTTCACTTTACATTTTATCTAACCTCTGACTTTGCAGCACTCTGTTATTGGTCTACAACTTTGTCGTTGACTTTTTTTAATATTCACATGAGTATCAGATGCTCCAAAGCAGCTTCTTTGGTTACTCTGAAGTGATGAGTGAACAACCATATCCTTTGAATGATTTTGGATACTCTGATTGATTCTCCAAAATGATGATAAACCTTCTTAATTGCGATAGATCTTTGCAGAGAAGAGTTTGGATATTTTGAACTTTTGATGCTTCAGAAAAGGGTTACTCCAAAGTATTATTCGATGACTCCAAAGTGTGCTTGTTGACTCCAAAGTAAGGTTGTTGACTCTGAAGTTTGTTTGCTAACTTTGAATATTGCTTGCTGACTTCGAAGCATATTTTAATATCTCTAAAGCAGGTCTGATTGATTCTGAAGCATAAATCCATGATTCCAAAGCATGTTTTCATAACTCCAAAGCATAACTGATTTACTCTGAAACATGTCTAATTAACTTCAAAGTGTATCTTCATAACTCTAAAGCTTGCCTGATTAACTTCAAAGTATTTCTTGTTGATTCTGAAGTGTATTGTGACAACTTTGAAACTTCCATGATGACTCTGAGACATACTATGATGATTTCGAAGCTTTCCTGTTGCCTTTGAAGTGTGCTATCTGACAACTCCAAAACTTGTCTTTTGTTTCTAAAGCTTGCTATGATCACTCTAAAACTTTCCTGTTGGTTTTGAAGTATGCTATGATGATTTTAAAGCTTATCGGTTGACTCCAAAGTATACTTATGATAACTCCGAAGCACACTATGATGAATCCAAACTTGTCTTGGGCTGACTCTAAAGCTTTCCAATTAACTCTGAAGCACATCTTGATGTCTCCGAAGACATTCCTGTTAGCTCTAAAGCATGCTTTGAAGATTTTAAGATCACTGTTTTCTTGTTTTTAGTATATATGAAATTCATATACTTATTTTTTATGAGCATTAACTTAGTTTCTTCATTTGATTATCATGAGGATTATTCTCAAGTTAAGTATAGGATAATATTTCTGCAACATACTTGAGAACAAATTGTTAGTACCTTAATGTTTCACTCATGTCTTTGCTCATCATCAAAACTTAGTTAAGAATGTTCATGATCAAAATCAAGCTAAATAAAATGTTCAACACAATACTCAATGACCTTACACATAGACCATACATCACAATTTAAATTACATGTGCTCCTCATATAGGAACATACCATCAAACATTTAAAATTTGCACATTCTATAAAGGTATATCAGACCATTAAACCATATACAAGTTGTATTCAGCGTAGGACAACTCCTTTAGGAAGTAATTATATCCTTAAATATACTAATCACTCATCCCACTTCATTTGGGGTCTTAGTGTTATAATAAAACCCTTTACATATAATTCACTCTTCATTGGGATATTTTATCAAACATTTCATAAGCATCACTTAAATCATAATAATTCAATAGGGTATTTTAAAGGAATTTCATTTCCAACAACATACATCTATTACAACATCATTATCATGTAATTAGCCATAAAATCAAATCAATTTGGCCCTTATCTCAATAATTTTGTTAATCATATGCACTAAATACAAAATCCCCTTTTCAATTTTCAAGTCATTTATGAACAGAAATAAACGTTGAATTTTTCATGTCCAATTTAGCCCCAAAACATCATAATTAGCTAATTAACATTTCCTTCATGAAATCCATAAAAAATCTTATAATTTCATCCCCAAAGTACTGTTCATGTTTACATAAAACCCTAGCAAGACAAAAATCACAATTTAAATTGGGGAAAAGAACTTACCATCTCCTTATTGTGTTGCTGCCTTCCTAGAGTAAGGATTTGACCTCAAATCCTCAAGAATCCTTCATGGTTTATAGCAAACACGTTTGCTCTTCTCCTTTCACTACTTAAACAAGCTAGGGTTTGGATTTAAGTACTTGGGTAATGGATTACATACTTAAACAAGGATTTTCCCTAACAAAATAAAGCTAAAATGGGGCATGGGGAACATAAGGGCATGAGCATGGAGAGAAGAGGGGAGAATGGGGGAAGAAAATAGGGGCAAAGCACTTAAATGGCCAAGTTTCAGTTCTCCATTGACATACACCCACGCTGGCGCCACGGCACCCAGATATGTTGGTCACCTCCTCATGTGTTCTTCATAAAGTGGCACAGCAACTCCACATTTGGGCGTTGCGACCCGATTGGCTGTCCCATTTTCTTAGGTCTTTTTCTTGGTATTTTCTTCACCTTATTTCCTTCCTTTTTCTCATCTTTTTAGCCATGAATTTTTCCATATAGTTATGACCAATGTCTACCTTTATTATCCCTCTTTATGTTCACATTAAATTTTCAAAATTCCTCTCAAATAATTGCATGTAATTCACCTTGTACACATTACTTTCCCAATGAATCATTCTAGAACTTATTAAAATCATATACATTTTGTTAGGATTATGCAATAATGATTTTAATGATAACAGAACTTGCAATAAGAAACCTGTATGTTTAAATCTCTAACGATGATATGTATGATTATGAATTGATAACAATTAATAAACATAAACACTTAATCATGAATGTTTAATTAAACAAGCATCTAGTCTTCACTTTATGGTGCATACATCATAAACATTAACTAATCTTTACTACATAAATTTGATTAAAACACATTAAGCACCATAATTTCTTAAACTTTCATATTATGCATTTAATAGAGATGTATATTATCCTTGCTTCACAAAATATTACAATCGCATGAAGATAAAATACATTCTGATATTATATATGAAAGCTATAAGTGCAGAAAAGTTCAAGTGCAGGATAATGATCATTTGCAACAAACTGCCACAACTATCTACTACATTCCAAAAAAGCTAAACTAATGAAAATTGTGGAAGAAGAAGAAAAAATAGAAGGTTTGGAGACAAGCAACAAAGAAGGTTGCATTAGATGCTTCCACCAACAAAAAACAACGTGAAACAAACAAGGCTACGAAGACGTGCTACAATGAGCTTGCATTGTCTATCAACCTCAAAGAGAAAATGTCAACTGGCAAATGCAAAACAAGAAGTTAAAGATGAAGCCATGGTTGAAGAGCATAAAGTTGTTCGAGAAACTCAAACTATCTACATCAATCAAAGAAAACTTGTCTAAGATGAAGAAAGAATAAGAAGCTTCATCAAATACTCAAACAAAGGTAGAAAGAAGAAATTGCCACCCAAATAATCACACAAAAAGAAAAGAAAACTTTGTCTAATTTACAAAGTTGAAGATTTGTTTAGTTTGAGGATAAAAAGGCAATAAGAATAAACAATGGAGTGCAAGTTCAGTTGAGCCAACACAAACAAATCAAAGAATAACAAAACAAAAAAGTTACAAGAACAAACCCCTTCTGTTACTCGAAGTGTGTAGAATAATTAAAGAACTTTACCTCATTTGTGGATTAAAGGTCATCTATTACTATAGACAAAGTATCAGACAAAGTAGAAGATGATGTAGAAGTTACATAATGAGCATAGACAAAGCTGAATAATAAAGAGCTGCTTAGATCAAAAAGGGACTTCAACAAATAAAGGCACGATCATTTACAACTTACAACAGAAAAATGAGATGTGCGCAGTATTCAGTCCAAGACAAAGCATGACATAGTTCATCTATCATGTACATCAAATGAATGCCACACTTCATCTATTCGAGCACGTTAAAGTAAGCTTCATCTACCATCTTCAACAGACAATGAGGAACAAAAGAAGAATACAGCACTTAGTCTATTAAAGCAAGACAAATCAAACTTTGTCTACCACCTCCAACAGATAACAAAGAACAAATGAATAACATCTCACAATGTCTATTCATATAGAAGGAGAAATTTGTTAATCAATCAACCCAACTTCATTGATGCTATCAAGAGCTAGTCTATTATTTACAATAAACAAATCACATACATGAAGGATCGATCAACAAACAAATCTAATAGAGAAATTTTGGCAGAATAAAAAGAGTTTGTCTTTCAGTCAGTTTGACTTCATCTATGCCATTCAAAGTTCGTCTGCTACTTGCAATAGACAAATTAATATGGAAGATTAGCTGATAGATAAATCTTCAAGATTTGTCTACAACTTATGGCAAACAAATGGAGATAGAGAGAAGTCATGACTTGTTAGAGGAAAAACTCAATTTATATGAGTAGCATACAAATCGCATCTGCACTCGAACTGACATTGTGCAGACTTATATCAGTCACCATTTTTAGCAATAAGCAGCTCTGGAAGGTTTTGAAAGCTGTGAAAAGTCAAAATGAGGACCACCTTTTAACATAGCTCATCCTCCTCTCTAAAAGATGATGCAACAACTCCAAACAAATCAGAA
>JAYJMB010060823.1:0-40940 GCA_036873735.1 Pouteria campechiana | reverse complement strand
AATGGCAAAAAATTCAAATGGTCTTATTCATTCGATGTTGCTCTCATTTTTACATTCAATGGAACCCATCTTCTCTAATGGTCGAATGTATGAAAAAGCTATTTAAGGAGAAAAGGTGTGACAATTCAAAAAAATGTGAAGGAAAACATTTCAAATGAGCTTAACCTTATGCAAATCCTTTCATCCATGGCCAAGAGCTTAAACCCTTAGTTATCTATTCTTTATCTTAAACCTCCATATCCTTATGGCCATTGTCTTTATATTATGGGAAGATCTTTTGTATTAAATAGAACTAAAAGGGAGATCAAATCTTCCCCTGTGCATGAGAGAAACACTATATAAAAGTATATAAGTTTTCTAGTAAACTTAAAACCAGAGAGTTGTTGGTGAGCTCTAGAAAATCAACAAGTTTATTAATAATCTTTGAAACCAATGAGTTTGTGGTGAGCTCAAGAAAACCACATTGTATGAGTTGTTAGTGAGCCATAGAAAATCAACAAGTTTGCTAGTGATCTTTGAAACTAGTGAGTTTTTTGGTGAGCTCATAAAATCCAGAAGAATGCTAGGAGCACCATTGTATTTCCATTATATAGGATATAGTGGAACCCAAGGCACAATGAGTGTGTGCTCTTGGAAAGTTCATGTAGGGACCGGGGTCTTGAACCACTATAAAAATTGTTTTGTCTGTGTGCACGTATTTGCTCATCTATTTTATTCTTCATGCATTTTATTATTTCTATATTTCATTTTTCACCACACCACACACAAGTATAAAAAGAAAAAAATGATTCAATAGGAGTTAAGTAATGAATTTTTATTTATCCAATTAACTCCTCCCCTCTTGGGTTAAGCCATACTTCGAAAACCTACAAGTGGTATTAGGGCGGGCTAGATAGACAATTCTAGTGATTTGTTTTAGCTTACTCAACTATGTCATCCTTCATGTTATTCAAAGAGTAGTCAATCTCCCATCTTCCAAACTTTTGATAGATTAAACTGGATATAATAGAAAAGGAGATTGGAAACACTTTGTATGGCCAAATGATTTTCATCTATGGAAAATTATCTATATTGGCATAAGGATGAAATGAGAGCAGAGCTGAAAATGTTGAAAACTCTTGATAAGCTCTCTGTCCCACCATTTGTAAGGATATCTTGGGTTATAAATTTATATAAGAAATCTTAGGCAAGCCAAAGACAAATTACTAAGGGGTAAAAACACTTAGCACTCACACATCACTTGCTTTATTATTTAGACCAACTTGAGTGGAGGAAATCTAAGAAAGGAGAAAATAAACTCCCGAAGAAGAAGAAAGAGAAAGGAGACTTGGTCTGAAGAAACAAATTAAAAGGATATGATGAAAAACCAAGTTCCTTCAAAAGGTGAGTGCAGGTATGACATCCAAACTCAAATATCCACATCATATGTGTCATTATCTGAATTTTGAAATTTTACTTGCACATTCTTGTTTGATACTTTTGTTCATATTTATATTTTCAATTGCTTATCTCTAATTAATTATTTATCTATACAAACTTCATTTACATTTAAAGCTCTACATTTCTCTTATTTCATTCACTTATATTCTGTATAGAAATTAGAATTTTTATTTAAAATTCTAATTGCATAATTTGATTCATTGTTCTTTGTTGATTTTTGGTATCTTGTGTGCATATCCTTGCTATTTATTTGTACATAGGCCAAACCTAGAATTCACAATCAAAATAAATAAAATTTGAAAAACATAAACTAGGTTTCTAGGGATAATTACAAATAAGAAAATGAAAGTCATTCAACTTAAAATTCCATTTATTTATGTATTGATATTTTTTTTCCAAACTTCTAAATTACATAACACTACTAGCTAATAGAACACAGGATTTAGATTTAAACATCTTAAAACAACTAGGAATAAAAAGAACAAACTTCTCTAACTTAATAAAACAAACTTAAACTTTTAAAATGCAAAACTAATTGATTATGCTCAAAAGATTATATTAACAAGTTGTTCTAGCATGTGAGGATGATTTACACTTATATCTCTGCTAGTTCAATTATCCTGATTGTTAAAGCAGAATGCTTAACTTATTGATTTATGAAAACTACTTTAAGTTAGTACTACATTCTGTTGCATACCATTGCAACTAAATGATAGTTTATATGTGATAAATATTCACATCTATTTGAGCTTAACAATAAAATAAAAAAAAGAGTGCAAGATTTTTTTGGAGTGAATGCAGGAAAAGCTTATGATGAGCAAAGAAGAAGAATGGGAATAATGAAAAATCAAAACCTGAGTTCAAGTTTTGGATGCAAGAAAATGATTGAACAAATCAGGATTATGTTCTAGACAATATCACATCTCAGAGGAAGGATCATCAACTTCAAATAGTAGAAGTTGAATGAATAATCAAGACTAGCAACGACAATTATGAGCTCAAATAAGATATCTATAAAGGATGTGTCCAAAGAGATAAGTTTTCTAACTTGATTATGCATTTCATTGCTATATACTTTAGATGCCTCTAAATAAAGTGCTTTGGATTTGAATTAATATAAGTTTATTACCTTGAGGTAAATCATTCTTAAAGTCTTAATAAAATATAAATGATCAAACTTTAACATCATTACAGTTCTAAGGCATAGTCAAACCTGTTTGGGAAACTTCACAGTTTAAGGTCTCGGATAGGAATTCTCTTCCTAGTTATTTTGTTTATGATTACTGCCAAGGCTTAATCTATTAAGATAAACCATCTTAAACAAAAATATCTAACAAATAACTATATTGTCTAAGTAATTTAATGAATCTAAAGTCATAAAATCACGATAAATGAACCATTGAAAAGAATTAAAGGTAAAGGAATTTAAGAACTAATAAGTAAAAACATAAAACTCAAATTGAAATAGATCCCTTAAAAAGATAATAAAAAACAACCCTTTGTTTAGTAAAATAAACAGAAGAAAATTCAAAAATATCTACTTCCTCCAAACTTCAATAACCACCGCTAGCTCCTCAATTCGTTCTTGAGCCTTAGCCAACTCCTTCTCTAATACCTTAATATGATCCATAATTCTCCCATAATCTATGCAACGACAAGTCAAAAGAAAATCTAAACATTCATCTACCCTCTTAGCCTGCCTTAGTTCCTTCTTCAACTACTTCACTTCTTCTTTCAAAAAGGAAACTTGATTACTTCCCTCAATCCTATTCTACTCCATCTCTGACTTCTTAGTTATGTACCATGTTTATTCAAAGTGTTATCCACTAATATAAATGAAGTAGAGAATACCTATGGTCACAACTAACTTTCAAGATATGCATTAACTCTATGGCTCAAACCTCAATAATTGTCTTCTTGATAAAAATAATAAGAGTAATTCATTTGAGCCGCTAATACGAAAAAGACTCTTGAATAATAGAAACCAAAATAGGATCAAATAGGAACATGCATTGTCATCTTAGGAATTTGATTTTGATGAATAAACTAGGCTAACTGCATCTAAAATGTTTAAATAATAATTGTTTAGCATAGAAAAGATAATTTTAAAAATAATTGAAATGATACACTTGATAGTTCAAGACTTTAGGAGAATTAAAAGAAAAATTGTTTACTCAACTAAAACAATAACAATTGTCTCTAACCCATTAATTTTTTGATAAACCTTGGCTAATTCTGTCTTCAAATTCTTGATGTGTTCTATAGCTTCCATGTAAGCCATGAGGTTCTTGGTCAAGAGATGTTCAAAATGGTATAAAACAAATCTTTCTTTAATTGTTTGATCTTGTCATGAAGAAATTGAACTCTCTCTGCATTCGCATTGTCATCAATAACTTGAACTGGCTTTGAAGAAGAACTGGATGACACCATGACTACTCTGATAATGAAATGTCACCTTGTCTCTAATTATTCTATACATGGCAAAGAATTCAAAATGTCTCTCCACTTCCCAAGCAATTCATTAACTTTGTCATTAATTTCCTTAACCATCCATCTTGGTAAATACAAAAGAAGAGATATACTAGTTACACAAGACCTGGGCTAAATAATCATACTATCAAAATAATAATAATAATAATAATAATAAAATAAAATTTAGAGACTTTATAAGAACCCAACAAAAATCATGCATGGTCACATCATGATATATACATTGAAAACTATGTTACATGAAACTACTCTAGTCTGAATGAGAATATGATTTTGATGACATGAATGTGTTAAATTAAATCATGTTGCCCTTAATTATACATGCATGTTTAAATTGTATACAATAGTCAAATATTGCCATTTAATGCATGTCCCATAATAAACATAACATTCATAACATTGTTTAGAAATATTACTCAAAGTGAGTGAAAACTGCAGGATCTTAAAAATAAAAAAAATTATATAAGGGCTCTAGGAGACAGGGGAAGAGATAAATTTCTACAAGTGGTATAGGAGACAAGAGGGGAAATAAAATTTCTACAAGTGGTATAGGAGACAAGAGGGGAAATAAAATACCACCAATGCATATCAAAAGGGGAGAAAAAATATAAACCTTTTTTATTCTGATAAAAAGAGGGAGAAAAATGTCAGAGACTTGTGAGAGTGAAAAATGAAAGATTTAATTCAAACAAAAAGGGGGAGAATGATAAAAAGAGTAAAACTCCATAGGATTATAAGAGTCAATTAGTCAGGGGGAGTTTTATCAACTAATAAAATTTTAATCACAAGTCTTAAAGTTTTGTCACATCAAAAAGGGGGAGAATGTTGAGATTATGCTATAACGATTCTGATGATAACAAAACTTGCAATAAGAAACTTGTATGCTTAAATATCTAATGATCATATGTATGATTAAGAATTGATAACAATTAATTAATATAAACACTTAATCATGAATGTTTAATTAAACAAGCATATAGTCTTCACTTTATGGTGCATATATCATAAACATTAATTGATCTTTACTGCATAAATTTGATTAAAACACACTAAGCACCATAATTTCTTAAGCTTTCCTATTGTGCATTTAATGGAGATGTATATTATCCTTGCTTCATAAAATATTATAATCACATGAGGATAAAATACATTCTGATATTATAAATGAAAGCTAACAACATAGTAAGTATAGAAAAGTTCAAGTGTAGGATAATGATCATCTGCAACAAACTGCCATAACTATCTACTACATTCCAAAGGAGCAAAACTGATAAAAATTGTGGAAGAAGAAGAAGAAAATAGAAGGTTTGGAGACAAGTAACAAAGTAGGTTGCATTAGACGCTCTCACGAACAAAAAACAATGTGAAATAAACAAGGCTTCAAAGACGTGCTACAACGAGCTTGCATTGTCTGTCAACCTCAAAGAGAAAATGTCAACTGACAAATGCAAAATAAGAAGTTAAAAATGAAGCCATGGTCGAAGAGCATAAAGTTGTTCAAGAAACTTGAGTTATCTACATAGACTAAAGAAAACTTGTTTGAGATGAAGAAAGAAGAAGAAGCTTCATCGAATACTCAAACAAAGGAAGAAAAAAGAAATTGTCACCCAGATAATCATGAACAAAGAAGAGAAAACTTTGTCTGATCTACAAAGTTAGAAGATTGTATTAGTCTAAGGAAAAAAAGGCAATATGAATAAAGAATTAAGTATAACATCAATTGAGCTAAGACAGATAAACCAAAGAATGAAGAAACAAAGAATTTGCAAGAACAAACCCCTTCTGTTGCTCAAAGTGTGCAAAATAGTTGAAGAACTTCACCTTGTCTATGGATTAAAGGTCACTTATTACGACAAACAAAGTATCGCTAAAGCAGAAGATGATGTAGAAGTTGCATAATGAGCATAGACGAAGCTAAACAAATAAAGAGCTCCTTGGACAAAAAGGGACTTCAACAGACAAATGCATGATCCTCTACAACTTACAACAGACAAATGTGACGTGCAAAGTATTCAGTCCAAGACAAAGCCAGACGTAGTATGTCTATTGCTTACATCAGACAAATGCCATAATTCATCTATTCAAGCAAGTTAAAAAGCTTCGTCTACCACCTTCAATAGACAATGAGGAACAAAAGAAGAATACAACACTTTGTTTGTTAAAACAAAATAAAGCAAACTTTGTCTGCCACCTCCAACAGACAATGAAGAATGAAGGAAGAACATCTCACCTCATCTGTTCATATCGAAGGAGAAGTTTATCAATCGATCAACCCAACTTCATCAACGCTATCAAGAACAAGTTTTTTATTTACAATAGATAAAGCACATACATGAAGGATCTATCAACAAACAAATCTCCTAGAAGAATTTTGGCAGAACAAAACAGAGTTTGTCTTTCAGTCAGTTCGACTTCATTTATGCCATTCAAAGTTTGTCTACTACTTGCAATAGACAAATCATTCTTATGGAAGATCAACTGATAGATAAATCTTGAAGATCCGTTTGCAACTTATGGCAAACAAATGCAGACAGAGAGAGGTCGTGACTTGTCAGAGGAAAAACTCAATTTATATGACTAGCATACAAATTACATCTGCACTCGAGCCGACATTGTGCAGACTTATATTAGTCACCATTTTTGGCAATAAGTAGCCCTACAAGGTTTTCAAAGCTGTGAAAAGTCAAAATGAGGAACACCTTTTAACACAGCTCATCCTCCTCTCTGAACGACGGTACAACAACTCCAAACAAATCAAAAAGACCTGGACTTCAACGGCAAAAAATTCAAATAGTCTTATTCATTGAATATTGCTCTCATTTTTGCATTCAGTGGAACCCATCTTCTCTAATGGTCGAACGTATGAAAAAGCCATTTAAGGAGAAAAGGTAGGACAATTCACAAAGAGTGAAGGAAGACATTTCAAATGAGCTTAACCTTATGCAAATCCTTCCACCCAAAGCTAAGAGCATAAACCTTCAGTTATCTATTCTTGAGCATAAACCTTCATATACTTATGGCCATTGTCTTTATATTATGGGAAGATCTTTCGTATTATATAGAGCTGAAAGAGAGATCAAATCTTCTCTTGTGCATGGGAGAAATACTATATAAAAGTGTATAAGTTTTCTAGTAAACTTGAAACCAAAGAGTTGTTAGTGAGCTCTAGAAAACCAACAAGTTTATAGGTAATCTTCGAAACCAGTGAGTTTGTGGTAAGCTTAAGAAAACAACATTATATGAGTTGTTGGTGAGCTCTGAAAAACTAACACGTTTGCTAGTGATCTTCGAAACTAGTGAGTTTCTTAGCAAGCTCATGAAAACAAAAAGAGTGCTGGGAGCACCATTGTATTTCCATTATATGGGATATAGTGGAACCTAAGGCACAATGAGTGTGTGCTCTTGGAAGAGTGGATGTAGGGATGGGGTCCTGAGCCACTATAAAAATCATCTTGTCTGTGTGAATGTGTTTACTTATCTATTTTATTCTTCATGCATTTTATTGTTTCTATTATTCATTTTACACTACACCACTCACAAGCACAAAAAGAGGAAAATGATTTAATAGGGATTAAGTAATGATTTTTTGTGTACCCAATTCACCACTCCCCTCTTGGGTTAAGCCATTCTTCGGGAACCTACACATTTGTCCTGAAATGATAATTTAAGCAAAAAGTCAAAATAATTACCCAGTTTTTTTAACACCTCAAGTATTATAGAAGACTGCAATCCTTGAATTCACTTCCTCCTCAGCAGCTGCAAATATATTAGAATTGTTAATCATATCACATTATCTAATACCTTACCACCACTTAACATTGTAATCACATTAGCTTGCTTAGGCCAACTTGATAGCTTTCTAGGTGTGTAACTCTGTAAAGCCTCTACAATTTGACACAACTATGTCTCCATCATCTTCATGGATGCCTCCAAGTTCTGAATTCTCATTTTAGTTGCTTGGACAAAATTCTGCATAGTGTCCTCAAGCTTAGGCTTCTTTTAGTTGACAAGAAGTACCAGCTTGATTCTGATTTTGATTGCTGCTCCAAGAAAAACTTGGATGACTTCTCCAACTAGGATTATATGTATTTGAATATGGATCATCATGGGGATGCTAGTTGAAAAAGTTCATTGCATTGGCTTGTCCGAAAAATCTAAAAAACTTTGCCTAGAAGGATAAACATTCCATGAGTGACCAGAAATTGTGAATGGATCTATATGACTCCAGTAATATATATTGTCATCATGATTTGATTTAGATCTGGACAGCTGTGGGTGTGGGTGTGAATTTTATGATTAATATTATTGGTTTATAATTATTGAATTGTCCATCTTATATGATTAATTGTATGTCGGGTGTAGATCCTTATATTTTAGAGTAGACTTGTGCTAATTTTTGGTAGAATTTTCCCCTTAGAAATGGGGAAAATATAGGGTAATGGGAAAAGACATAGGCCCCAAGGCAAGGACAATCCTCTAATGGATGATACCTATGAGTATGAACTAACTTGGATGATTTAGGCAACTCACCTTCACTTACATGTTCTTCATGAGTTTCAATGTTTTCCTCTGGAAAATGTGATGACTTATCTTGTGAAATTCATTTGATACTTCAAAGAAATCAAATCTAATCTTCATCTACAAGATCAAGCTTTCTCGGCCTTGTTGAACCTAAAATAAAATCCATATAATAAAATTAGATGTTATGAGAACAGATAAAAAAAGAGGGAAGTTTGAGAACAACCAGTCTGGTGACTTGTGTTATTTCCACCAGTATGACCAATATAGACTAGAGAAAGTCTATTCCCGTTACCCACTTGTGCAACTAAAGAAATGTGCAATCAAAGTTCAGGTGGTGATGTGGATTTTCCACCAAACTAAAACAACGTATCCAAGGAAACAACCTACCGAGTAAATAGGCCAATTTAGGAAACAAATAGCTGATGAAATCAATCCTAAAATCAATGATTGGAAACTTTGACTAGCATAATCAGGAAATTTCACCAAAGAACTTGTTCGCTCGACACTGCCTTCGTCTGAATAATATAGAAGGTGAAAAGTGGATGACCTCTTCACCTGCATGGTCAAGGAGATGACATGTCCTCCAAGTCTAACTACACAGAAACATGACTAGAAATGAGTCTTCCACCTGCTAGCCGTGCAGTCAAGACAACCACACAATTTTTTATCCACAGATCTGCTTTGCTTGTGCAAATGAGATGGTTATCAAAACTGTCCAACCAAGCCTTTGCCTGTGTAGTTGAACTCATGCAGATGAGAGAGATGCAAATTATGTAGTTGGGAAAGTTGTTGACGTGGCCAGGTAGATGGGAAAACTAGTAAATTTAGCACGAGCAATTGACATGCAAGATTTCAATATGCGCAAATGAGTGCAGATAGAGAAGAAATTTACCTGCTATATGGCATGACCAACGGGTTCACATTTCATGCCACATATAAACCCTTCACCCATGCAGATAAAAGTCAGATATTGAGAATATAATTTGGAATTGCTAGATTAATGCAAATAAGAACATGGAGTTGCTTCCAAACCGTATGGCCCATCATTGCATTGTTCTTGACAAAGGTATATTTCCAATGATACAATTAATTCATGACATGCCTAAGCAATAGCTGGATAAATCAAAGCCTCCCAAGTCATCTAGAATATTACTATATAAGGAGATGTATGTGCATGAAGGCTATGGAATTTTGCCTAAATCTACAATTGTCCAAGAAAATTCCAATTATTAGATAGGAGATTACAGGAACCGATGCACTAAAATTTATGAAAATCACAATTCCAATTTGCCCTGCCTGAATTATCCAAAAAAATCTAGCAAAGGTTATGATTCAAGGATAAAAGAAAACTTCATGATGAATATATAAATTAATTGCATGGTACCTATATTGGAGATGCATGTAATTAATTAAATTTAAAAGTATTGGCAATCAACATTAATAAAAATATTTTAATTATTGTTTGGGATGGCCCTCAATGGCGAAGGCAGGCTCTTCATAAAATGGTGAAGGTAAGATTTTCACAAAATGGTGAAGGCAAGCTCTTCCCAAAATGGTGAAGGTAGGATCTTCGCAAAATGGTGAAGGCAATCTCCTTCCCAATCTTCCCAGAATGATGAAGGTAAGCTCCTTCCCAAATTACCCTCAATGGTAAAGGCAGGCTCTTCACAAAATGGTGAAGGTAGACTTCCCCCAAAATGGTGAAGGGGGCCTTCCCCCAAAATGGTGAAGGCAAGCTCTTCATAAAATGGTGAAGACAAGCTCTTCACAAAATGGTGAAGGTAGGCTCCATCCCAATTTTCCCAAAATGGTGAAGGTAGGCTTTTTCCTAATTTGCACCCATGGGAGAAGGTGAACATTCCTAAACTATCCTTAGAGGTGAAGGCAGGCTCCAAGCCTATAAATACCCCCTCCCTATCTCATTAGAGATGTAGAATTTCTTCTAGAGGGAGCTTGAAGATTCTTCAAGAGGCAGATGCCTCCATTGACACCAGTGGCCTTTGGCCACTGGTAATTTCTTTGGTGTGCCTGAAGGTACTCTGTCATGGTCCCACCATGCTATGCACATGGGTCCCACCCACGCTATGGTAATAGTGGGTCTCACATGATTAATGGACAACAAGATAATGTTGGATTTGACACTAAAACCTGTTATACATTAATTAAACCCTGTAAATGGTAGAGCAAGCTTGAAAATAACTCATGAAATTGGAAAGATAATGACATTGTCTTAAATCAATTAAGATTTATCATTAGTACTAACCATTATTATTATTATTAATCATGATTAGGCTTAATTAACTCAAATTATAATTAGGTTTAATTCATGCAACTTGACCTACAATCTCTCATAAGTTAACAGCAGCGATCGCCCACTTCTAGTTTTCCATGAGATATTGGAAAACACCACTCACCAACTCATTCAAAAGCCTAAGCCTAGGATTGGGTTACTAAATCATTGAGTCATGACTCATCAAGTCAAACCTTAGCAAACACCACTAACCCAGTCACCCAAAATCATAAGTCTAGGATCGAGTTACTGAGTCATGACTCATCAGATCAAACCTTAGCAAAACCACTTCCAAGCAACTAAATCCAGTTATCCTGGTCCCACTCTTCCTAAGCTTCTCATGGGTAATTAAGAGATTCAAGCTAAATCTAATCATCCTAGTCACACTCTTCCTAACTTCTCATGGGTAATTGAGAGAGTCGAGCTAAACCCAGTCAACCTAGCCCACTCTTCTTAAGCTTCTCATGGGCAATGTGAGAGAGCTAAACCAAATCTAGGTTAGCTATTTTCTTTTGGTCTCTTTCAAGTTTAATATAATAGAGATCACCTGATTCTGAGTCCTTCTAGGATATACCAATGGGGTTGCAAACTACCTACTGTCTCTATAGCTTTTTATAGTTTAAATAATAGAAACCACCCAGTCCTGATTCCTTTTGGGATGAATCACTTGGATCAAAACACTCATTCTTTTTGTTAATCCAGTGTCAGGAAACCTAATATAGAGTCATGTCATCCTATTCGCCCACTAGCTTAAGGTGATCTCCTAAATATTAAGCCATTGTAATGTGCTTAGTGATCCTAAAGACAACACACATTCATTTGAGAGAGTGTGTTTTATTTTTGGGTCTCTAAGATGCATTGTACCTTTCCTTTTAATCAAGAGTTTTCTCCCAATGTGGATATGTAATTAGCACCACTTGTGGTTTAAAATGTGAAGATACAATTTTTTTATGTACACAACAAGCGTAATGAATTGAGAATAATCAATAACAAAATGAAAATTGTTTGATTCATTCCAAAATGACAAATCTTCATGTTGTTCCATTTTTATTTTTTTAATTCTTCTTTTTGTACTTTTTACAAAAATTATGAACTTGACGTGAATCATCCTACCCTTCATCTTTAAGGAAAAGTGATATCAATGCATTTAGAGGCCTTGTTTTGCATGGAATTGACTAAGCTCTTCTTTCGCTTTTTGCAGATCTATAGCTGTTTCCACATTCACTCTCTCTCCTTTCCAAAGCTCAATCCTAATGGCATCATCACTCACATTTGGATTCTTGCCAAGTGGCAGCTTTGCCATCAACACCCCCCAAAAATTTGATAGGAGTGCCCTTACTCCATCATGGTGTCAACTAGCTCGACACTAGTAATTTACAAGAGGAAAGCTCCTGTCTGCCTCCCTAAAGATTGCTTCTCCTACCTCAACCTCTGTCAACAATGACATTGCAAAGAAGAAGCATAAGAAGAACAAAAGAGAAAGGAGGAAGGTTATTCCTCCTCCTACTCCTTGAGTTATTGGAAATGAACCTATCTCCAACATTGTTCTAAAAATTCCCAAAATCAAAAGTAACTGGGTTTCTTCCCACATCGAGTAGAAGGTGAAGGTGGTAACTCTACCTTACCAAGACGATGAAGAGGAGGTAGACAGGAGCTCTTTTCAATCCTAAATTTGTTGATCGCTCTGAGAAGTATGCACTAAGTAAGGCTCCCAAGGGCTTTTCTTAGCTTGGCAAAAGGAATGGAAAAAGGATAATGAAGAAAAGAAAGTCAAAAAAGAGGTCAATCTATAGGTTGAATGCCTAGGAAAAGAAGGATGGAAGCTACCTTTCGAGAAGTACATTCCAATAGCAAGAAGACCATCTCTATCCCAGGATGAGTACTAGGGAAACAATATGTTCGCTATCCTAGGAAATCTCTCTTATTCTCAAAGGAGAGAAATTGATAGGATAGGCACCCTTTAGATGCCAAGAAAGGCATCAAAGGTAGAGAAAAGAGAAAGAAGTGTTGATTCTGGTAGCCCAAAGAAAAGAGACCAAAAGAAGAGGAAGGTGTAGCCCGTTAGTGTCTGCATTACTTCACTTGATAGGGACCTGTCATTAGCATTGCCTAGCCCACCTCGTCTAAGAATGGTCACGAGGTTGATGGCTAGATCTATGGTGCCTCCCTCGATGTTTCATTCTCTGTTAGAGGTGTTGGGAGAGAAGATCAGGTGTTTACATCTCCCCACCAATTGATGCACAGACACCAATCTATCCCAATAGTCATATCTTATATGGCTAGGGAAATGTGGCTTCTACTTCCATGGAAGAAATAATGTAATGATCGGAACTTCTTGAGACTAAAAATCAATGTTTAAGAGAGATATATGCACAATAGAATGTTGGTCAAACCTTCAATCCTGGCCAACCATCTAATGTTACACATCCTCTCAACCTTCCATCCATGGGAATGGTAACGCCACTAGGACTATTCGTCTTAAACCTGCTAAGAGGGGACCCCATAGGAGTGGATGGCTCACCCCTTGCTTCTCCAATTGCTTCACCTCGACAACTACCTAATATTAATGTTCATGCATAGCCATTTAGTGCAAATGTTTCACCACAATCATTCGGTGCAAATGCACATGCACTACCACATTAGATGACTCAGATCTCACGGCACACTTCAATGAGATGATGAGTGACTAGATGGATTAACAACAAATAAACTTTCCTTCTCAAGTGCTAAACATATATCATCGGTTGTATCTGCAATGACATCAAGGTCGACCTTCGATCCTAGTGAATGAGAAGATCACCACCTTCTGGGGGCTAGCCAATGATGCAACTCGAAAAGAATGCCTCCTCTCCCTCTCTAGAAAGACTAAAGTCTAGGATGACAAGTAGAAAGAAAGCACTTTCCGACCTAAGAAGAAAGAACTAGAAAGAGGCAAACCATACATTTTTGTCAATACCACTAAGACCAAAACTAGTGGTAATGACTTACAGCCAAAGAAAAGGAAGATTCTAAAGCCAAAATACTAATACTCTGATGAAGAGGTGGTACCAATTCTATGGGGGCTCATTTAATCAGGCAATATAAAGCTACTAAAACCCTTGTTCCCAGTGAAAGCAGATAAGGTGAACTATCTCCTATACTGCCAATACCATTGGGGTTTCAATTACTCGATGATTAAATGCAAGATAATAATGAGAATTATTAACTATTGCAAGAAGAATGGAATCATTACACCAAAGACGGATGCACAAGCAACATCCAACACCATATCGGTAAAAGAAACTTTTGATTTAGCAATGTTGGAGTAAGAATTTGATCATCAGTTCCCAAAGACCTCTAGCCAAGAGGTATAGAGGTAAATCATGGTCTTATTTGCCCAAAAGACATCCCAGAGGTCCCGTTAATGAGGTGCAAAAGATAAAATTGTCATATTAATCATGTAAACCAAAAGGAAAGGGAAGAGTGCTTGAAGGACTTATTCCTGTATCCCAAAAGGATACATTGGTGGTCATCATGGTTCCAACCATAAAACATTAGAGATTACCTCTAGCTCGAGAGGCTCAAGTCTTTCTATAAGAAAATGGTGGGAAAAAAGAAGAGAAGTGTCTACCTTGATCAAGAGTGCCCAAAACTTTATGCTTTGGGGCCTTCACCATCACTTTCAGTGACTGTAGATGAAGTATTGGTGCCATTTTCGGATAACTTACCAGTCTTGGGAATTGGGAATAACCCAAGCTCTGATAAAGATAATTCATTTGAATATCTGGTTGTGGTGTCTTGCTATCACATTGGTGAAGGAGAAGCCTCCACAAGCTGGCCAAACAAGAAGCAAGAATGTTCTTATAGAAGGCACAATTGTCAGAGAGAGTGATGAGTGAATTTCAGTTACTTATATTTTGTATTTTCAGGGTTAATTCCATACAATCTTTAAGTAGTTTGATGCCAATTTCATAATTTTTTATTGTGTGTTTAGGTTATTAGAAGAGTGGAGACAAGGAGAGAAAGCATGTAAATATGGAGCGACAAAGCAATGATGGAAGGCAAACGAAGCAGCAAGGGGGTGGAATGATTAGCGTGTTGGTGCTGTCAGTGATAGCGGCTAATCAAACCATAGATTAATTATTTTTTAAATATTATTTTAGTGTGTGGAAAAGCTACATTTTTAAGCCTATTTTTAGTAGTTTTTGGGAGTCCTTGAGAGGTGAATCTAGGGTTTTCCTTGGTGATGACTCAAAGGATTTTTGAAGGAGCAAAGAAGGAGATTCGAGAAAAGCAAAGGGATTCTAGAAGGTTAATTGCAGTATGATGTTCTTCATGAAGAGAGTATCTATTATTTTCTTCATGAACTAATTCTATCTTTCTCGGGCGAAGATGTTTTAATGAACCTTGCTATTTGGATTATTGATTATTTAATGCAATTCTATGTTTTTATTCATGGGTTTTATTCCAATCTTTTGATTTGAGTGATTTCTTGATCACCAATTTCATAAATCTTATTGATTGTCTATGCATGGTAAAGGTGCACACCTAACGCACAACCATTCTACTTGGTTCATAGTTCTTGATCGTAATGGGTTTTCACTTCAATTATACTACACACCATAGATAATTGAAACGAGTGAAATTGCTTGATTTAAACCCACACATTAAACGATAATAATCATATCATAGAAAAAATGAACCCAAGCAAGTCTTGAATCCAATATCTAAATAGCAAGGGGAGTCATTAAATGGTGAAATCTAAACCCTAAACCTTTTCCACTTGAGATTTATCCTACATTATTTTATAGCTCTATATTTCTAATTATCTCTTTAGTTTATTATTCTTATTAGTTCAAACCGACAATCCATCTTTTTAAAGTTAATTTTAGTTAGTAACTTAATTTAACTAAATCAGTTTGTCGTTCTCTGTGTGATCAACCCTTGCTCACATACACTGTACTGCTATACAATCATGCACTTAGGAGGTGTTATAATTCGAACCATTAAGTTTTTGGTGTTGTTACTAGGGAACGATTTTCAATCGATTTATTTAGATTTAGTTACAAAAAAATATTTTTCTTTGTTGCTGGTTTATTGTATATAAAGTTTCTAACTTCTTCTTTCTTTAATTTTGGCTAAGTTGTGAATGCAAGATAGAAGAATTGGAGGGAGAACACTTTGAAGGACTTAAGTCAAAGCTTGCCTAGTAGATGGAGAGGATGTGGCCCATGAGTTTTGCAGAATTTTCAAGACAAGCCAATGTGAAGAATTTCTATAACTAACTACTCCATGATGATCCATATCATAGTTGGAGTAGTCATTCCAAATTTTCATGGAACATTGATCATAATAAAATTCAAGCTTGGATTTGTTTTCAACCAAAGAAGCCTACTCTAGAAGAAACATTTTGCAAAGTTTTCTCCAAGCAATCCAAACTTGGTCCCAGAATGCTGAAATAGGGTTCCAAAATACTAAATCAAGTTTTGATAACATATAGACAACCATGAAAAACATGGAGATTCAGTTGGAGCGAATTATAGAGGCTGTGCAGAGTGACACATATAGAAAGTTATCAAGTCAGCCCAAGCAAGTGAAAGCAATCACAACAATTGGAGGTGGTAAGGTAATAGATGATAAAGTTGGTGATGTGATTAATGATTCTGATATTTTTTTAAATGATGAGTAGGAGGTGACTTCTAGGAGAGCTATGTTTCCAATTCTTAATCTCACTCAACTACAAGCCACCATCACCTTCTGATCCACCTATCCTCTTTTCTAGGCTTATGTTACAAAATAAAGTTGTTAAAATACCTTTGCCATGACAATGAGCAAATTCTGGCTTTAGATGTTTTCCCACAAGAAAAAACTGGTGAGATGATTGAAAATTCTAATGAAGGCTCAGAAAAGGAGGAGATCAAAGAAAAATCTGAACTAGATCAATTGCCTCATTCTTTAAGGTGCACATCTATAGGCAATGATTTATGCTTTTCAGTGATTATTTTTTCTTCTTTTACAGGTATGGAGGAGGACATGCTTAAGCAATTCATAGATCATACTGTGAAGTTTAATTTTTTCAAGGAGATGGAGTTATCCAATGAGAACAAGAATTGCTCCAAGATAAATGTAGTGGATGGAATGATTATGGAGTTTTTAAGAGAGCCCCTAAACACAATTGAAGTAGCACAAGTTGAAGGAGATGAATTTGAGGATGTTACATCACGCAACAATGTTTTGGGAGTACCAAAATTTTCCAAGCCACTACCAAGTTTCAAAAAACTAGAACATCGAAAAGCCAAATTTTAATACAAAGATGGAAGGCCATAGTTAGGCTAAGACTTTAAATCAAGCACCTCTTGGGAGGCAACCCAAGTTTTTGAGCATTTATTTTTCTTTTAGTTAGTTTTAGTTATTAGGAAAAGTTGATTTGTTGCTTTAGTACATAGGTTAGCATTAAGTTATAATTTTAATTTTTCTTATTTGCATTGAATAATTTGCTCTCTGTAACACTGACAGGTTGAAAAACATTGAAACAAGAGTCTTAGATGCAAAAGCAGTGAAGATTTTAAGCAAGGATCATATAATGCAAGTGATAGAGTTATGGACCAAATCAAAGTGATTCATCAAAGCCTTAAAATTGTGTTGAATGAGATGCTTGCTTGGTGTTTGTTGTAATACCCATGGAGAAAGTTGCATTGAGATGAGACTTACTTGAGTATACTTGATTGTCTGTATGGTTCTAGTTTAGCAGTGAAGTGCTTTGGTGTGATTTGGGATTTGTTATATTTTGATTATTTATCGTATTGAGCTTCAAGTGTTCTCTCTTTTAATGGTTTGTCAGTGTGCCTCCATGAAGACCTACACCTTCTAGACCACCCAAGAGAAGAAAGGCGAAGTTTGAGCCCACAATTTTCAATGAACATGCAGAACAACTATACATCACCACCATTGTAAATCATGAAGGGATACGCACGAGAGGCATTAACACAACATGCGATAACATCCAGAACAACATCACCCAATGGCAGTGACAAAGATTTGTGGCTCAACCTGAGTCAGCTGTGATTTCATTAGTGAGGGAATTCTACGCCAATACTAAAGCACAATATTAAGTGGATCCCAATGAGAGGAGAATTCTTATGAGAGGGAAGCTGGTTTCATTTGATAGGTCTTCTATCAACCGTTGTTTCAGGTTGGAAGATATTAAAGCAGATGACTATATGCATGGGTTGCGCAAGATCCTGATTTTGATGTAGTCATCATTTGTTTGGCTAGCACAGTTAGCAGATGGAAGATGCAACATGAAAGAGTAACCTGCTTTCCGCAAGGCTAGTTAAGAGCAATCCCATGAGCATGGCACTATTTTATTTCTGCTAAATTGCTCCCTTGCAACTATGTTTTGGATTACCAAAGAAAGAGCTCTACTGAATGTTGCTATCATGACACGATTGTCTATTGATGTGGGGAGGGTGATAGAGAATTCCATTACTTCTTTTTTGACCGGAAGGTTGACAAGCAGCCTTGGCCATCCTTCCCTAATTTGTCAACTATGCCTCATGGTAGGTGTTCATGTCAAACCACAACAAGAAATCCAGCCACCTCTCCCTATCATAGATGATGCAGTTATGGAACAATTGGAATGAACTAGTGGTTCAAGCCAAAGATTGGGGCCATCATCCACTGCCCCATATCCTTCCCAATAGAGATGATCAAGATATTACAAGAGCAGTACACCCACACTAGCTAGTCTATAATACTAGATTTTAGATGTGCAAGATTCCAATGAGCACTAGCAGCAACAAACAACACTATAAATTAACTTCCTAATGGATCATGCTATGGCAATACAATCTTTGTTTCAAAACGATAATGTTTTTTAGGATGCAGGCTCGGTTGTCTTTCCCACTCCAACTTTTCAACCATTCTTTCCACCAGCTGATAATGATGAGTCAGATGACTCCTTTAATGAGTAGTCTGACATGTTTTAGGGAAGTCCTTGGTTCTATTGTTTTATTTTTCACATTGAGGGCAATGTTTAGTTCTGTGTGGGGGAGTAGTTGTGTGTTTTATTTAGGTTTTGTGTTTTGTTTAGAGTGCTTTGTTTGAAGTGTTTTGTTTGAGTTTGAGTCTGTTGAGTCAGTTGTTGTGAGATTTACATTATGACTATTAGGATTTTCCTCCAAAAGCAATTTGGTGCCAACATGTTGAAATTAATTAGGATATTTCTCTCTTATTAATCACTAGCATGCCAAGTTTTTTTATTATCATTGCATATAATTTAGGAAGAAGGATAGGCAGCCCTTGTGACCTACAGATTCTTATACAAAATTCTTCCTTCCTCATGACTATGGAAATTTTTCATGTACATTATCTCAAAATCATGCAAAGTGTATGCAAATTAGCTAACAATATTGTGAATTCATTGAATCATTTTGATTGCAACAAGCATGTTAGAACTCATTTGATTATGCCTCAAGGAAAAATCCTAGACAACATGTTTACTTGGAAGTAATCTAGGCATTCTTTGATCGGTTTGAGCCTTTCAAGCTAACCTAGTACACTCATGTCACTGGTGTCCCCATTGAGCTTTATGAAATAATGGCATGTACAAAGCATGTAAAAAACTATCATTCAAATTTTCTTGTTTAGCCTCATTATCCAAACCTATTTCACTGGAAAACCATGCGTAGCTATTAAGAGACATATTTTATGCTTATAGTTGTTGATAGGTAAGAATGAAGCAAAAGAAGATAAGTTTAGGGTTATGAAAATTTGAGTATGGCATGATATAGAAAGAAAACAAGGGACAAAAGAAAAACAAGTGAAGTGAAGAATTATATTTTGAATGGGGGGATCACATCCTAGGAATTCAAAAGAAAATAAGTTTAGGGGTGTGATAGTAATATAGCCCAGAATTAAGGAAAGATAGAGAAAATGCCAACAAAAGTTAAGAGAGTGAACAATTTGTGCAAGTTTATTATATCTCTTATTCTATTAATCTTTTCTTCCTTTCTTTATTAGCTAAACCAAAGGCCTCATTACAAGCTTAGCTAAAACCTATTGATCCAAGTGAATAATGGTTGTCTACATTAGTGGAGAGGGATTATGAGAAGCAAGCTTATGATGTGTCTTGTGAAAATTATTAGAATAACTAGTTCACATATTATAAGTTGACAAGTATGCATGGACCAAAAGAGTGACATAGCACACACATCCATAATTTTCACTTCATGAAAGGATTGATGAAGTATGAGTTTCATGTAATTATGTTGGAAGTGTTTTGACTAAATTCTGAATTATGTGTACATGAGTAATTTGTCTAGCATATGTTTGATTATTTTAGTGAGAGGTTATTTTAATTGGTTCAATAGTTTGGTAGCTAATGTTTGCTTGAGGACAAGCAAGGATTTAAGTTTTGGGGGTATTTGATGAGTGAATTTTAGTTACTTATATTTTGTATTTTCAACCTTAATTCCATGTTATCCTTAAGTAGTTTGATGCCAATTTCACATGTTTTTATTGTGTGTTTAGGTTATTGGAAGAGTGGAGACAAAGAGAGAAAGCAAGCAAATATGGAGTAACAAAGTAATGATGGAAGGCAAATGAAGCAGCAAGGGGGTGGGATGATCAGCGTGTTGGCACCATTGGCGCCAGCAACTGATCAAACCGTAGATTAGTTGTTTTTATAATATTATTTTATTATGCAGAAAAGCTACATTTTTAAGCCTATTTTTAGTGGTTTTTGTGTGTCCTTGAGAGGTGAGTCTATGGTTTTTCTTGGGGATGACTTAGAGGATTTTTGAAGGAGCGAAGAAGGAGATTTGAGAAAAGCAAAGGGATTCTAGAAGGTTAATTGTAGCATGATATTCTTCATGAAGGAAGTATCTTTTATTTTCTTCATCAACTAATTCTATCTTTCTAGGGTGAAGATGTAGCCCTTTTTGATGAACCTTGCTATTTGAATTATTGATTATTTAATGCAATTCTATGTTTTTTATTCATGGGTTTTATTCCAATCTTTTAATTTGTGTGATTTCTTGATCATCAGTTTCATAAATCTTAATGATTGTCTATGCATGGTTAAGATGCACACCTAATGCACAACCATAAGCTTCCTTGAATGAGGAAAGTAGAAGGTTAAGGCGCATACCTAACGCACAACCATTCTATTTGGTTCATAGTTCTTGATCGTAATGGGTTTTCACCTCAATTATACTACACATCATAGGTAATTGGAATGAGTGAAAGCACTTGATTTAAACCCACACACCAAATGGTAATAACTATATCATAGAAAGAATGAACCCAAGCAAGTCTTGAATCTAACATCCAAATAGCAAGGGGGTCATTAAATAGTGAAATTTAAATCCTAGACCTTTGCCACTTGAGATTTATCCTACATTATTTTATATCTCTATATTTTTTATTATCTCTTTAGTTTATTATTCTTATTAGTTCGAACCAATAATCCATCTTTTTAAAGTTAGTTTTAGTCAATAACTTAATTTAATTAAATCAATTTGCTGTTCTCTGTGGGATCGACCCTTGCTCACGCACACTATATTGCTATACAATTGTGCACTTGCGAGGTATTATAATTTGAACCATCAGAGAGCATCAGCGTCAAGGGTTCATTGTATTCAATGTTGGTTATTTGCTGGTCACATACCTTCTCCACTATGCTAATGAGTATTGTGGAGAAAATCCAGACCTTATAAAAATGCATCGAAATTTTGAAAACTTGCTTTCTCCTAAAGTGAAGAAGAACTAGTTCCGAACTCTGGTAGTATAGGGCACTAAAGAGTGGGTCCCCTTATGAGATATATTCCTGCTACGCTTCCTTTCAAAAAGAAAAAAAGGAATCAGGAAGTCCCTTATTAATTGGGATAAATTGACCAACATTTTGGCGAGAATACATCCAATTATATTTACAATTGGAGAGACACTACTTGGATTGATCCACAATCACTTGATCGCCCAAATGTAGAAGAAATTCATCTTTCCCTAGTAAAAAGAGCCTATTTTCACCATTGAATGTCGTCTAGCTTTATAGAGGCCTTCAATTAAGCCAAAAAGAAGAAGATGAAGGCAATAGATGACCCTCCAAAGGATCAATTGTTCATAGAATCACATATTGCAAGGGTCCTTGAATACTTGCACTACATGAAGGCCTCTATTTTAATGACAGTTCTAGAAATTAAGCAAATTCATTACTTAGGGTGGCCCATGATGAAGTTATTCAAAGAAGGCTACAAGGCTATAATCAGACACTTGTTCTAGTATCAAGTTTTAGTGCGAATGATGTCTCAGAATGAGACATATGCAATCAAGAGCTTCCCATTTTCACTAGTTGGTAATAGCCATGCCCTTAAGTGGATTGCGACATTGCCAACTGAATCATTAAGATCTTAGGAAGTGTTGATCAAAACATTCATACACAGATTCCATGACTATACTTCTCAGTTCTTTAAGGCATAACAGCGAAGAATTCATCCTCTTGAAGGGAACATCTTTATGGTTTCGCCTTAAGATGTTGCAATATTAGCCTTTATTGCACTGTGTTGCAAGAAGAAAGGTGTGTAATATGAGAATGCATTGTCGCATTGGGAAAGGCCTTTCCATTGCTCAAAGAGGTACCTACTTTATTTCGTGGACTACTCAAGCTACTAATCCAAGAGTTGTCAGAACCTATGGAGGTATCTTGCAAAATAACCAACATCACACCAAATGAAGAGAATGCTCCACAAGAAGCATTTGAATCACTTGAAATAATGGTCATGTTGTGATCTAGAAAGAATATAACTCAGGACAAAGGAAAGGTGCCAATGTAAGAAGAGTTGTTGCCTAAAGTTCCTTTTCCCCCTGTTGAAGAAATGGAAGCTCTTGAGCTCATAAATAAACCAAAATACAATGTCCTTGCTCACTTGAGCAAAATTCTAGCAAGGCTGAGTATATATGATGTGCTACAGCTCTCTAAGGAGTCTTAACAAGTGCTCATAAATGTACTATAGATGAGTCCATCAAGGACCTGTACGTAGCAAAGGTTATTGATACAGTTGAATACAACAAGACCATTGCTTTCATAGATGATGACTTATTTCTTGGAAGTACAGAGCATAATTGTCCATTGTTTGTAAGTGACAATCTAACGGGAGAAAGGATTAACCGCATTATACTGGATCCAAGATTTGTGGTGAATATTCTTCCACTTAAAGTATTGAACCATATCGGGATGTGCCCATCCACGCTCAAAAGCTACATTCTGGTGATTCAAGGCTTTAACCAAGAGAGTCAAAGGACTATGGAGACTATCACCTTGAGCCTTGATATTCAAGGATTTCTCACAAAAGTCAATTACTAAGTCATTAATGTGCTAACATCCTTTAACTTGTTGCTCGTTAGACATAAGAAGACAAGTTGAAACTCATGAAAGAGATGAAAGTGCTCGAAATAGATAATGATGATGAAGATAGGCCATCTGTTTAGCATCTACAACCATCGTAGTGCTTGGTCGCTCCTACTCCAGCACCAGCTCTGCTGATTCAGAATGTCTTTAACTGGAGGCTAGTTGCAAATTCCTCCACTTCACAATCTTTTGCCTTCCAGGATGGGATGTTAACACCAAGATTGCTTAGAAGAGGACAAGAAAGAGGGTCGGCCAGGCCATCAATAGGCAGGGGGTAAGCCATACCCCCACCCACTAGACTTTATGAGAATCAAGTTGCAAACTCATTATGATCTTATATGCCACCACAACCAGCATCAGTCGAGCAAACCCAATTCCAAATCAACACTCCGAGCTCAAGTAAAACAATAATTACACCTCCAACATTATCACCTTCAATGATAAGCTACTCTTAAGTAGTCTCAAAACCAGCACAATCTTTCCATTTTAAGATTAACACTAGGAACCTCAATCAAGCAAAGCAAGAGACATCCTCCAATCTCAGCACCAAAAGTAGTAAATGGGAAATTAGAGGTGGAAGATTACAATTCATGTTGGTCAAGTACAACTGGCTACTAACTCAACTAACCGAGTTAGAAATCATTTAGGGTAAAGAACCTGAACTATAATACCAAGCAAAAAAAGAAAATTATTCAAGGAGATGGGCTTCCCCTATGGACAATGTCATACTTCTGATCTTTTGCCTAAGAAATTTCTGTCTACCAAAAATTTTCAAAAATTCAATAAGGGATGCAAAAGGATGATTGACCTCCTTGGCATTTATCCTAATGAACCCTATATGTTGGTAACTGGTCCACTCATCCTGGTTCCAATCAAAGGAAAATTAAAGGGTCTTCAGTATCTAGGAGATCAGATAGGTCATGGTGTGAATGATGATATTGACAACAATGATGAGGAGTATACTTTAGATTGCTCCTATGTGAGTATCAGTTCGACTGCCGATCCCACTATGTGGAACTGTTAGTCAACTCCTACTGAGTCCAAGACATCAAAAATGACATCCATCTTATTATTAATTCCATATTGTATTATGGTTTTCACCTCTTGCTATGCATCAAAATAAAAGGAAGAATCTGAGTCTGATGACAAAGAATCTTAAACAAATTTGGAAAGACCGGATGATATAGATAACAAAGAAGTCATTGATGACCCATCAATTCCCGAATCAGAGTCAAAAATGGCAAGTGGGACTCATAATGACAATACACATGAGTCTGATCACGAGCCAAACCCTGACCATTTAGAGGAAGAAGAATACAATGACTCTGATTCATTCTTAGAAGAAATAACCTATGGCGCAGCTCTGCTAGGGTTAGTAGATGATGGACAACCAACAATTGATGACTTGAAGAGTTTAACTTGGGTATAAATGAAGATAAGTGCCTTACCTTCATTGCTAAATCCTTGCCGGAACATCAAAAGCAATTGCTAATTAATCTTCTCAAGGAATTCAAAGATGTCTTTGCATGGACATACTCTAAAATGCCTAGGTTAGATCCAGTTTTGCAATGCATTCTTTGCACATTTTTCCAAGCAAGCGACCAATAAAGCAAGCACCAAGGAAGTTCAGACCTGACTTGAAGCAATAAATCATTAATGAGATCAACAAGTTGTTGGAAGCCAACTTCATCCAAGAAATCAAGTTTCTAATATGGATCTCCAATGTTGTACCGGTAAAGAAAAAGAATGGGCAAATTTGACTTTGCGTCAATTTACGCAATCTCAATGAAGCCTATCTAAAAGGTAAGATTTCACTGCCACATATGGAACTCCTTATTGATAGCACATCACTCTATGACACAGTCTCATTCATGGATGGTTATTCTGGCTACAATCAAATCAAGATGGTTCCAATAGACGAGGCATCCACTGCATTTCACACTTCAATGGGTATCTTTTGCTATAAAGTTATGCCATTTGGATTGAAGAATGCAAGAGCTACTTATCATAGAGCTATGCAAGTTATTTTTTATGACATACTTCACAAATACGTTGAATGATATATCAATGATTTGGTGGTATAATCCAATAGTCATGATCAACACCGTGAGGATCGACACACCGTCTTTGTATGGCTTAGGAAAAATAAGCTACGAATGAACCCACTCAAATGTGCATTTGGAGTTGGATCAAGTAAGTTCTCAGGATTTATTATTCATCATTGAGGAATTGAGGTGGACCCACAAAAAGTATAGGCCATCAGAAACATGCCTCCCCCAAGGAACATAAATGATCTAAGGAGCTTGAAAGGCAATCTATCTTATATCAGAAGATTTGTTGCTAATTTGGCGAGAAGATGTCAGCCATTTCATCGCCTACTCAAAAATGATGTGACCTTTTTTGGGACAAAGCTTGCTAGAAAAGCTTCAATACAATCAAAGAATTACTCTGCAACCCATCAATTTTGGCTACACCAACTAACGGTAAACCCCTTATTCTATACATCTCCATGAGCAAGCAATCGCTGGGGGCATTGCTTGCACAAGAAAATCAAGAGAGTAAGGAGCAAACATTGTATTTACCTTAATCGTCAGTTGATCAATCCGGATTGCAATTATTCTTTGATCAAAAAAATATGCCTTGCATTGGTGTTTGCAGCTCAAAAGTTAAGGCATTATTTCCTCGCTCATGAGATCCAGTCAATTTCTAAAGCGGATCCACTCAAGTTCTTGATCACTTGTCCCATGCTATCGAGGCGATTGGCAAAGTGTTCAATGTTATTGTTAGAATTTGACATCACCTTTATCCCATGTAAAGCAATGAAAGGACAAGTTTTGGTAGCGCACTCAGTCAATAAAGAAGTTGTCGTGCAAGAAGACTTGCCAAATGAGAAGTATTCATTGCACAAGTCAACACTCCCTAGCAGATGTACTTCAACAGTGTTACGAAAGCTATTGGTGCTGGCATTGGAATTATCTTCATCTTACCCTAGAAAGACATCCTTCCATATTCCTTCAGGATTACAAAATTAGACGTCTTTGGTATTTAGGAATTGGTGGTCTGATAACTAACCCCTGAATATGAAGTTCGCTAGCCTAGTTAACGTTAGTATTATGATATTGCATAAGGGCTATTAAATCATCTTTTTCAAGTCAGCATTGGGCATGTTCGAAGGACTGAGAACACCATTGTTGATGCTTTAGCAAACTTGGCAACTTCTCTAGCCATTGCTAGAGGCCATTAGGTCGTTGTCAAAGTTTTTGCAATGAAGCTGCATTCCCAATTCATATGATAAGAAGACTTCTAGGCGAGTAGAATGCGTAGCCTACATGGAACTAACGGTGGATGATTGGCGAACCCCATACATCGACTACCTGTAATATGGAATCTTACCAGAAAATGCACAAGAAAGATTAGCCCTAAGGAAAAGAGTTACTCGATATGTATATTACAATAATACACTATATCTCCAGGCATATGATGGACTCTAGCTTCGCTGTCTAAACGGGGAAGAGATTCAATATGCACTATTGCAAGCACACTCCAGTGAATGCGGCGGGCATCTGTCTGGTCAAATATTATATAGATGGGTCAAATGCCTAGGATACTACTAGCCTCCCATTGTCTCAGAATCACTACAATTTACCAAATCATGTCTCCAATGTCAGCTTCATGGGGATATCTAGCACACACCAACTTTAGAATTAGTACCTACAAGCATTTATTGGTTGTTTGCATGGTGGGGATTCGATATCATAAGTCCAATGAACCCTCCATCTTCCAAAAGACATGTCTACATCCTGACAGCAACTGATTACTTTTCCAAATGGGTAGAAGCTAACTCATATAAGAGAGTCAAATCTAAATAAGTAATCGAGTTCATCAAATTCAAGATCGTGTATCAATATGGTATTCCGTGCCAACTTACATTGGATAGTGGCACTCCATTCAAGAACAAAGAAATGGGCAAGTTTTGTCAAAAGCAAGGAATTAAACATGTGTTTTCGACACCATATCATCCATAAGTAAATAGCCAAGTAGAAGCATTCAACAATGTGATCCCGAGATTATGAGAAGAACAACAGATAAGAACAAGTGAGATTAACATCTCAAATTGCTAGAGGCGCTTTGGGCTTATCACACCACTCACCGGACAACAACCAATGCAACTCCATATTCTTTGGTGTTTAGAGTAGAGGCAGTGTTACCCTTGGAAGTGCAATTGCCATCGCTAAGAGTTGCAATGCATTCAGGGTTGACGACAGATCAACAAGCTAAGTTATAGTTTGAGGAGCTTGACACTTTGGACAAAAAGCAATTTCAAACCAAGCAAAGGATCGAGTTATACAAAGCCCGCATAGCTGAGGCATATAACTGATCAGTTAAGCATCAAGCATTTTTCTTAGGTGATTTAGTCCTTAATCTAAGGACTGAGCTAATGGCAGATGGCAAATTAATTGGCAAATTTGAGCCCAAGTGAGAAGGCCCATATGTTGTGCAAGAGGCTTATGCCAATAGTTTATATTGAATTATAAATAGTAATGATATAGAAAATTACCCATTAGTGGACATTTCCTAAAGCATTACTATACAGAGCTGGAAGGGAGCAAACATCGAGGGCATTTATTCCCCCTTTCTAATCCTTACAAATGTTTCTCAAAATATTTAGTTTATATGCAAAATTAAAATCATTGCTATGAATGAGCCGAAAGGGAGCAAATGTTGAGGGCATTTTCTCCCCCTTTCCAATCCTTACAAATGTTTCTCAGACTATTTAGTCTACATGTAAAATTTAAATCATTGCTATGAATGAGCCAAAAGGGGACCAAATGCCCCCATTTCTAATCTTTACAAATGTTTCTTAGACTATTTAGCCTACATGAAAATTTTAAATCATTGTTATGAATGAACTGTATGGGACCAAATGCTAGAGGAATTTTCTCCCCCTTTGTAATCCCTGTAAATGTTTCTCAAGCGATTTGATCTACATGCAAAAATTTGAAATATCATTATGCATGAAGTATGTGCAAAAGAAACATGTCAAGAAACAAAAAATCATATATATATATGGTGTATTCATTGATACACAAAATTTTCTTATACAAAAGGGGTTTACAAATGAGATAAAGCTAGAGTTTTTAAGGTGGTCAAATTGCTTCTCTACTGCCTTGACTACCTCTGAAGCTTAGGGCCTCACCACCAAGGAGGATTTCAATCTTGACAAAACCTCTTTGACAATCATCACCTGTTATTGATAAGAAGTTATTTTATCCTCCAAGTGATTAATAATTTCCACACCTTCTGCCTCCTCCTACTCTAAAAAGCAACAAGAGATTCTTGACAAGATAGGTGATGACTCACTTGCCAAAACTCCTTCCAGAGGGCTTCACGATGATCTTTGGTAATCTTTACCTCTTCTCTTAGAGAGAATAAGTCCTATTGAAGAGAGAAAAGGTGCTCTATCACCACATCCTTGATTGATGACTTTTCAATAATCTTAGCCCTCATGCTATCAAGTTTAAACTCTTTGGCAGTGACATCCTTAGGATATGGTTTTGGAATGCCATTTAGCTAAACTTGTGCCCATTCTTGACAAAAAATATCTAGATGATCAAAAATAGCAAACAAGCAAGAGATGTCGCCATCCATCCTCGCTATACCTTTAGCCCATAATAGAAATTTCTCCTTCAGTCCTACGATTACATTAGAGAAGACACTCTTTATAGTTATCTTGCAAAATCAGAATAGAATGATCACACCTCATCCTCCAAGTCCTCCTGTTTAGCTTTACTTTGTACTTTTGTGGCTTTGATTCAGGCGGATGATAGCATTTAGAAGAAGCAATCATTAATAGGGTGATGCCACTTCCCTATTAGACTCATAATCATCTCCATCAATTTCAATGTGTTACAACCCTCGAGAAGCAGAAGGAGAGGCTATAATCAAAGTATGGCGACTAGTGGTGCTAAGGATGACTGTATTCATGCTCTCCTCTAGTTGATACCTAGATGGAATCTCAATGGATGGACCACTTTTATCATAAGCCTCTTCCACATTATGGTGACTATTAGCATTGGAGTTTGCTCCGTTTGTATTCCTCTCTGGCAGATTATGATCAGCATTGAAATCATCTCCCATGGATACTTCAGCTGAATGATGATTTTTCCCTAAGTTAGAATTGGCTTTCTATAAAATTTGATTCCCTGCCTCTTGCCCGTTATCTGCAAGAGCAACTGTAGCAATAACACCTTCCAATGGAACTTCTACCAAGGTAACCTCCTCTCCAGTCGGAGGTTTTGTCAGGTGAAGGAGATATGAGGGTAATGGAAAAAGCATAGTAGGCATATCAAAGAATAAGGTTGTGGCTTTATCCCAATTAAAGGAATCTGACAAAAACTCCCTTTGATTATTAGACAGGATGTCAACTACAGTATCAGCAGTATCAGTAACAATATCTACCACAAGAGGCTCTGCATGGACTATCTTTGGAAGGAGAACCTTTCCATTTTTTCTTTCATTCATTTGTTCAAGCCCAACAACATATGGAGGAGATGGTGGAACTAGAGTGACTGCTTCATGAAGAGGAGTAGTCACTAAGCACGATGGTTAAGAAACTACCTTCTTACTCACCCTTAAAGGCATGACAATAGGCACCCTACTACTTATCTCTGTCTTCTTGCTTTGCCTCATAGAAACACTACTGGATGTAGCTCGTCTCTTTCAAGATGAAGAAGTTCTCAAAGGAACTGAAGCCTGAGGAACCCTCTCACGGAATCATATTGAGTGCAATCTGCAAAATACCATTCCAACCTGACCTCAGTATTAGCTTCTATCTTGGCCAATTCCTCCCTTAAAAGAGGCATGTTAATTCATGCAATCTATTCAGTATAAGCCAGGGGATCATAAGGGGATGAGCTTAGGAATCATCTGCTCAAGAATCATTAGCTTAGGAATCACTAGCTCAGGGATCACCGCCTCCACTCAAACATCTTCATCTATGGGTTATATTTGCTCACCTTAACCCCACCACCCAATGTAACTACGATCAGTGCGATAAATATTCTGATGAGGAAGATGTTTATCTAACCATAAACCTCATTATAGAAAAGTGGTTGGCCTCTCAAAATCCATGGCTTGTTGTGCCCCCAAGAAGATATCCTCAAACATGTCAAGATCAAAAGAGGATTCAATGATGATAAATGGTCTTACCATAATTCAGAGGCATCTCACTACTGATTTTACCCATTGCTATTGTACCACTAAGCATAGTCCTTAGTCACATGGACTCTTCGAGCCAGATCAGGCAAGAAGACATCATAGTCGCGAAATGTAGAGCTAAAACAGAACAAAAGTGGATACCACCAAGCTAGACCTATCCCTATTGCACGCTTTTCTCATGATATAAATATGATGTGACCTGGCATATCTTAGTAATAGCCAAACTGCCTAGCAAACTGAAGTGGGAAATCTGGCTCAACACAGAACTTGGAGCCTTCCCAAAGAGGAAGCAAGCAATCTTGCAAAGAAATGATGAAATCATTAACCTTTCCAAAGGTTTCATTCATGCCTTTCACCTCAAATCCCAAAGGATTGCTAGCCAGAGCAAGCAAAAACATCTCTTGGGAAAACTTGTGCAGCTTCTCTATCTGATCAGTCACTTCATCAAATCTTATATTCTTAAAAGTGTAGTCATGAACTTCTCTAATAACAAACCTTTACCAGGAAATTGAGTTGGTGATTCAATCCCATAAATCCAAAGGAAAAAAAGTCCTAACCAAGCCATAAAGAAATGGACTGGGAAGTAAGTGGTGCATATGACTGGTCCAAAATGATGTAAGATAATATCACCTAGCTCGCAATAGATGTTGCATAATACACGAGGAGCCATGGACAGTGTCTTACCTTTTATGAGTTGAAGAGCCAACATTAAGCATAAAGGGTTGATACAATGATGATGTGCCAATGAAGGATAGATAATAATAGAAAGCTAGAGCATTAAGAACAAGACTAATTCTTCCTTTGGGGTGATACCTCTCAGAAAAGCTTCATTAGCCCAAATATTCCATTTGGCCCAATCTTCAAATACTAGCATCTCACATAACCAAGCCTAAGGATTAGAGATCCTTCCAAACAACTGAGCCCAACCTATCCAAGAAAGCTTAATGCCAGACCATCTTAACTTGTTCATTATATTCAAGACATGGTAACCTAAGCTACCTTTTCTAAAATCCTCATTCGGTTGGAGGTGCAAGTCAAAAAGTTCCCTGATAATAGGCAACCCACAAATGACATTGAGATCCCATAGTGTGATGCTAATCTCACCACAAGGAAAATGAAAAGAATTGATGGTCGGAGAGACCAGAACTAGATGAAGTCGCACATGGCCTCCATGTGCCTATGGAATGGACTATGAGTGCAAAAAATTGTGTCATAAATGCCAGCCTCACAGAGGATGCTTTTATGTGCTGCTGCTATATGCTCTAGCCAAGTTCTAAAGAAGTTATTCTTTGGCAGACTACCCTTGAATCAGCCTTTTTCACCATCAGAAACAAACTCATAATCCAGAAGAATTGTTTTCCTTTAGCAAGGGGTCTCCACTAAATATTCATGAGGATTCAGCAATTTTATTATCGATGACAGGAAATAACCATCAAAATAGTCCTTCTCACCATAATGCGTAAAAGCATTGGCAAATAAGTAAGCACTTTCAACATCTTTCTTATGAACAAAGCAAGGTTGAGGGCGGAGAGCGAAAGGACGATATCTACTCTTCATATCCTTCATAGAGAGATGACGCATTGGAGAGTGACTTAGTTGGTCACTATCAAAACCAAGAAATTTTTGCCTTAAAATCTCTGCATTTAACCAAATGAAGTATCCCTTATCTTTTTCTTTAACCTGATAATAACAGATAGCACATTGAAGTCAAGGATCACCACTTTTCTTTTGCTTCTTTTGTTTCCACTGTAATGGGCACTGTGGTACAATAGGAATTTTTCCCCGGAACTAGGGTGTAACATGAAATTCCCCTTAATGTTGTGGTGCAATATTGTGGTGCAATAGGAACTTCCCCTCGATATTATGTACAACAGGAATTTCCCCTTAGCACTATTGTGTAATGCAAATTTTCTCTTAGCATTGTGCTGCAACAAGAATTTCTCCTTCTTCCAAGCCACCTCCCGACACTCCTATGTTTTGCCCTAGAGTGGTATTAGATAGAGGAACTGCCTCAGTAATAGGTAGATTTGGAATGGAACTGCTAGCCAGGGAGTGAGCCAACATTGCTTCATTATACTCTCTTGTGGAGACTAAATCAAGATCACAAGGGGTGTGACTTGACTCATCCACCCTAAAAGGGGAATCCCCAAAATCTACACAATCAAGAGAAATGGCTGATGGTATAGAGGCCACTCTATTGCTAGAATCTATACTTATCGAAGAAACCACCAAATAAATAAATGGAGCAGTTCAAAAGAAGCAAGTTAGCAAGTATTTGCAAAAATAAAAGGAAACGTGCCTTCCACAAGAAGTCAAAATAAGGATGATGAATGCAACAAAGCCCATGAATTTTTGAGAATTTTACAACATAAATATGAATTTTGGGGAATTTTCCAAAGCAATTATGATTTTTTGGGATTTTTTCCTATAAACATCATGAATTTTGGGGGGATTTTTGGTCATGTATATTGGGACTTCCTATAAAGAAAATCATCAACTTTGGGATATATATATATTTAAAAAAAGAGGTGGGCCTGTCTTGGCCCATCGGCTCGCTGCCTAGCAAGTCAACCCGCCTAAACCCAGCCTCTCCTGTCGCCCATCCAGTAAGATAGCACGTTTGGGCTTGGCCCTTGCCAACCAGGCGCCTGAGCCTATTTCCGCCAAGCCCACACACCAAATGCCCACCGTTGGGCCTGATCCCACCGAACCCGCTCAAGCTGCAGATGCCACATCTACCGAGCCAACATGTTAGATGTGCGCTGCTGAGCCTAGCTCCGTTGAGCCCACATGCCAAATGTGCACTGATGGCTAGCTCCCAATAGCCCACTTGAGCCGCAGACTTTACTTCTGCAGGCCTACACAAGTTGTTGTGCTCCCATCTCCATCGATCCATGAAAGGATGCCCCTCATCCCAAACTGCTTTCTTCCTCATCAATGGTGGAAAAGCAATGAAATGAAATAAAAAAAGAGAGAGAAATGGCCCAGTAATGGAGATAATGAATAGTTGCTAATCACATTTTCTTACATCTTTCTATTGTTCTTTTCATCCATTTCTGCCACATAATCTGAAATTTTGACTCTCATTCTTTTCAAAAGAGTAGCTTCTACAAAGTCTTTTGTAAGTGAGGACATTTCCAGGTAGGACTCTCTATCCACAAGAACATGAAAATGTATAAATAATTTTGCTAACCAAACACCATATGGTCCAACAAGATCAGTCCTCTGTGGCATGTATCCAACTGCATTAAACATGAGTTTTGGTAGGCTAACCTTTTCATAAGAATAGATTTTCCATAACACATTTGCTTCATTTATAGTCACTTGCTCAATTCCACCTAGCTTGGGCATGAATATGTTTTCTAACACCTTCCTAAGCATTCAGACCTCAATGGTCATGTCTTTTGTCCTCATGTATGTGTGGGAAGAGGTGTACACAGTGTTAGTGGATAATTTATTAAAAATCTCTTCTTTGTCTAGACGGTCTTCACCTTCATCTGATGGTACATCCAATATTTCTCCTAGATGCTTCTCAAGAGATAAATGTTCTATTCTAAAACTTAGCTCCATACCTCTTACTTTAGATTTATGTCTATTAGGCTTCCAGTTTAAATAGAAGATGAGGACTAGTTCTTTGTAGATGAGTACCTCATACTCTATCAACTCAGTCCATCCTTGATAATTCAACATAGAATAAATGTTAGACTTGCACTTATCTAGGAAACTTAAGTCAATCTTTCTTTAGATGTGGACTAATCTACCAAGCATTGAAGTATAAAACTTAAATTTATTGTCCTCATTGCCAAAATAATATGCTAGATGATCTCTAGGTTGAAATTTAATAGATGGTACTTTCCTTCCATTAACTTTTTCTGGAATTGATTTCAAATCAAACATTTTTATCCCTTCTTTATTTTTACTTCCTTCCTTCTCAACATTTCTTTTTCTTACATTCATTGGGGATGAAAAATTACCTTGACATCTTGTTGTATGAATTTTTTTTAAACATAGTTTTTGCTTTAGAAGTAGAAGGTTGAGTTAACGAAGTCTCTCCTCGTGTTCTAGGCCGCTTTACCCTACCTTGAGTTTTGAAGACTGCAACCTTGGGGGCCATAGATCAGTAGGAGTTTGATGGAGAGGTTGAGAACTGAAGAGAATCAAAGGATTTCTAAGCTTAGTCATTTTAGGTCACCAAATATTGGGAAAAAGTGTATGAGCCCTAATTGTTGCTTTTTATAATGCTTTTCAAATCAGTAGGAGGTTGCTCTTGCAGACAACTAGGACTGCAGGCAGTTCTGCTTTTGATGACAAATTTTCTTAATGATTTTCTATTTTTGAATTTTTAGTTAATAATTTTCTAATTATTGGTCTCTTTGATCTTTTAATACTTCTTCTATTTCAATCATGTATTAAAATAATGAAATTAATTAAATTATTTAAATTATTTTTAATAGACATAACATGTTAAAAATACCATAAAAATATCACGTCAAATGTACATCATTTTAGAGCATCATAGTTACAATGAAATAATTCATTACATGAGATTAATCTTTAAATGTTCACCTAAAATTCAAGTTATTATTCAAGGTGTTTTTAGAGATCAAGCCTTAATGATGATTATAGAAGGAATGACTAGGAATGGAATTCCTATTTGAGACCTTAATTTGTGATGTTTTCAAAATAGGCTTGACTTATGCCTTTGGATTGCAATTATATCAGTGGTTAGATTTTCAATATGATTTAGCTCAAATTAATGAGATCTCATGCATTTATATTCAAGGTAGTCATTTCAGAGTCATTTAGACTATATAGCAATGAGATGTATAGTTCCTTTTCATCAAACAGATATATCAAGTTGGACAACTTATCTACTTTGTTACTCCCTTGCAGATTTTGTAGTTGAGCTCATAAATGATGACGTCAATCTTGACTTTTCATTTCATCACTTGAATTTCCTTCTTCATCTTGAAGTTATGTATTGAGAATGTGATTTTGATTCCTCATCATTCTCCTTCTTCAGGCTCATTTCAAGCTTTTCTTGCATACACTTGAGAGATTCTTGTATTTTTTTCTTTCTTTAGCAAAATCAAATAGATGTGGGCTTTATGCAACAATTTAATTAGTAGAATTCCATTCTATCATGAAATTGTATGCAATTAAGAATCTAGACTACTCAGCAAAATAAAATTCACTTCAACATTTTGAACAAATCGTGCATTACTTAAATTGTTTGCTTCTTATATGAATGTTTCTTTTTTACTAGGTGTCTCTAAAATTTTATTTCAATTTGAGTTTCAATTTTGTATTATGAATTTATTTGATTTAGATTCTTCTAATCTATGCTAAAATTTAAAGTTTATTCATGTACACGTGAAGCTATATTAGAGATAAATGAATAAAGATTGTAAATGTAGACCATGATAAAATATAGAGCCATTTGAGTTTAAAAATTGTACCTGCACTTACCTTGTCCTCTTGCCTCTGGATTTTGACTCATTTGTTTATGTTCTTTTTCATCCAGTGTCAAAAAGCCACTTATCATTTGATGGAGCTTGATAAATCTTCTTTTCTTTATTTCTTTTCTTCAATCCAATGCTCCCTACAAGGGAGGGATTACTCATGCCTTTCAAGGAGGGAAACTTTTTCTTCTTTTTCATTGGTATCCTCCTTTTTCTTTTTCTTTCTTCCCTTTTAGCTGCAAGTCCTCCTTTATCACCTCCTTTCTCTTTAGGTTGTTCCTAAGATATTTCTTCAATTGCCTTTTCCTTTCAATATCTTCAAATTTATTTTGAGGCTCATCTTTTTCTTGAATCTCAATCTCTTCTTGAGATTGTTCCCCATCAATCTGTGGAGTCTCTTCAATGGTTTCTTCTTCTTTTTGCTACTTTTTCTTGTATTCTTCCTTTTCTTCTTCTTCTCCTGCACCCAATTCAATCTCAAGAATAGAGTTAGTGAAACTTGAATTCAAATCAACTTTCCCCTCAAAAACTATCTATAATTTGTTCAACATTTCTTTTACACTTTTACAGGTTAAGACAAACTTGCAAATGATTGGGCAGAGAGCAAGGAGTAAGGCATTCATTGCCTTGATATTTTCTTGCCTAGATCCCTCTTCATCCTCAACAAGGCCAGTAAAAATAGTTTTCCATAAATTAAAGTCATTGGCTATAATACTAATTTCCAACCTACTCTTCCATTGTGCATAATCGGATCCATCATAATATGGAAGTTGAGGGTGGAAAAATCTTCACAGAATATACAGGATGACAATAGTGGGTTAGCCATGCAGATCTCTACAATTAGTTATGTATCCCACTCTGATACCACTTGTGGCCCCTTTAATGGTACTATATTGGCTTAACCTAAGAGGGGAGAGGTGAATTGGGTTTATAAAAATTTATTGCTTTTCCCTAGTTTAGTTAAATTCCCTCTTCTTTCTTCTTGTGTGCAAATTGAAATGAATTGAATGAAAAAGTTCTAACTGCAGAAAATCAGAGTAAACACAAAGAGCACACACCATATATAGTGGTTTGAGCCAACTACTCTACTCAACTCTTCCAACAACACAGTCCCTTAGTGTCTTCGGTTCCACTATCACATATAATGGAATGCAATTAGTGTATCCAACACTCTTCTAGATTCCAGCTCTAAGAGGCATAAGCACAGTGCAACTCATACTCTTCTAGATCAGCTCTGGGAGGCATAAACATAGTGCAATCCAGGGGGCATAAACACATAGTTAAAATAGAGATAAAGATTACACTTTGAGTGTGTTTCTTGTTGGGAACTAGGGAAGACTTAAATGTTGCTCTTTGTTGATATAGAAGTTCTTCCCTTATGTTGTGAAGGAGTAGGCCTTGAAGTGAGGATTCAAAGATGAAAGCTCTTGAATTGAGTGCATGAAGGTTAACGCTCTTAGCATAGATTTGAAATGATCTGAAGAAGATTTTGTCTTAATCACCTGCTCGTTCTCTCATTCTTCAAAATGTCCCAATGCTTTCTTTTAAAATAGATCTTCAAAATCATGAACATTGGAAGTAGGTGAATAGCATTGAATGTAGAATAACATTGAGATTTGTTATCGTTGAAATGTTCTTCTTCTTGATTGGCCATTTACAATTGGAAAGCTTGCAGTGCTGTTTATTTCCAAAAATGGTGATTGGGCTATTCTGCATTACGAAAATAAGAATGGAATTTTTTGCTTTGGATTGATTGATAGTCACTTTTTTGATGAATTTGGATTCGTATTCTTACAAAGTAAGATTAAAACAAATTGTGTTTTAGGCTTATGTCAATCAGATGTCCTTCATTCACTTGTTCAAGTTTTTAGCCATTTGAACAAATTTCACTTTCAACTTTACTTGGTCAAATGAATTTACTTGGTTTGAATTTGTCCAAAGTAAGTTCCAAGAAAATTTTGATGATTCTGATGAAGCAGGATAGACTTGGATTCAGATGAAGTTCAGTGATGTTTTTCAGCCTCTCTTATTTAGACGAAATTGAATGACCTATTCTTGCTCTTATTTTGTCTGGGGTTAATTTCGAATGAACTTTCAGGTTGCTGATAAAAGTTTCTTACTTACATTTATCCATGGTTATCATTTTTCTTATTCTGACAAAGTCAGAAGAGGTCTCTTTGATTTCAATTTCATCTTGAACTTGCTTCTGCCTTTACTTTGTATTTGTCTAAAGAAGTCTTTCTAGATGGAATTAGATTTTAGATAAAGCAAACATATTGACTCCATATAGCACACTTCGAAGCCTCTATTTTCTTCTTCCTTTCCTTTTGAAGTGTGATCTTCATATTTTAGCAATTTGATCCTTCTCAAGTGTAACAGTTGGTTAGGCATAGGACTTGGAGATTTTTTCACTTGCTATGTTGTTAGCCTTGAAATTTATCATTGTATCAAAATATATTTATCCTCATATAATTTGCAAATGTTATGAAATGAAGATAACTATCATATGATAACTCTATGAAGCACATTGCAGATTTATATTTTTCAACATAGATCAATGATGATTTAATGCTCACATGATTTAGACATATATTCATTTCAAGCATACAATTTAATTTTTCTAAATTCATACATCATTAGCACAAATTAAGTCTTAATCAAGTTCTTTTTATCCTCAAAATCATACATAAATCAATCCCAATAGTTCGTAGTAATAGCCTTCTAATTACAGGCTAAATTCCAATGGTTGTTGGTAATGCATAATCTCATAGTGACAGTTGTGGATGATTCTCATTCACTTCTCCTAGGTCAGCCACAATGGGTTATGATTGACTAAAAACTTCTCTTCTCTCCCTTCTAATCCCTTGAAGCATATGCTCTATCTCACAATCAAAATGGGTTAAATCATTGCTCCCAGATCTTCGCATACACCTATGAAGAAAAATTCTGAAAAGGAAACAAAAATTACAATGAATTAAAAAAATAAAAGAATTAATTTCAAAGAAAAACTAGTTATTCTTTTATATTGGGAAAGCTTTAGTCCCTGACAATGGCGCTAAAAAAGTATTGTGAATTTTCCAACGCAAGTGTACGTATTGTCAACAAGTAATAAAGTGTGAGTAAGATATTGTTCCCATGAGGACTAAGTTTACCAAGTACCTAATTACTCTAACTCTGATTTTTGTTTGAAGAATTGAAATATGGTAACAAGATGGAAAGAGAAGAAATCTAAACTAATGGACTTTGGCAATGATGCAGAATCTGGACAGGTAAAGGAGACCAATGGTTGAGACATTTAGGGGGTTCTCAAGTTCACCGAATTAATCCTATTTAATTTCACCTGATTGAATCAATCAATGTTTATTCCTATGTTGATAACAAATCTCTCGTGTTTAATTATTATTCTTTCTCAAGTCACAACAATCTATCCTAGTTAGTAAATCTTCTACATCTTTGTGAAAATTCTAAACTAACCAAGATGCATTGGGATCAAGAGATTTATGGTGTTGCATAAGCCTCATGGATATATTATAGTCTAAGTCAATTATCGCTTCTCAGCCTCAAATCAAATCACAAATCATGTTGAAAGAGCCAGCATTATTTCACAAGCATTAAAATCGGATTAAAACTCAACATAGATGATGAACAAACAAAGAATTGCATTAAACAGGATGAAACTAAGTAATCATAATTCGGCTACATCATACCCTTAGAATAAAGTGTTTAGCTCATAATGTAATCAAAGAAAATCATATTGATGGTTCAAATTATAATACCTCGCAAGTGCATGATTGTATAATAGTATAGTGCGTGTGAGAAAGGGTCGATCCAACAGAGCATGGCAAACTAATTTAATTAAGTTAAGTTACTAACTAAAACTAACTTTGAAATGATGGATTGTTGGTTGAAATAATAAGAATAATAAACTAAGAAGATAACCAAAAATTTAGGGCGATAGACTAATATAGTATAGATTCTAAGTGGCAAAGGTCTAGGGTTCAAATTTCACGATTTAATAACTCCTCTTGCTATATGGATATTGGATTCAATGCTCACTTGGGTTTGTTCTTTCTATGATATGATTATTACCATTTGGTATGTGGGTTTAAATCAAGTGCTTTCACTCATTCCAATTACCTATGGTGTGTAGCATAATTGAGGTGAAAATCCATTACTATCAAGAACTATGAAACAAGTAGAATGGTTGTGCGGTAGGTGTGTGCCTTAACCTACTACTCTTCTCATTCAAGGAAGCTCATAGTTGTGCATTAGGTGTACGCCTTAACCATGCATAGACAATCAATAAGATTTATGAAACTGGTGATCAAGCAATCACACAAATCAAAATATTGAAATAAAACCCATGAATAAAAATATAGACTTGCATTAAATAATCAATAATCCAAATAACAAGGTTCATCAAAAAGGGCTACATCTTCACCCTAGAAAGAAGGAATTAGTTCATGAAGAAAATAAAAGATACTCTCTTCATCAAGAACATTATACTGTAATTAGCTGTCTTGAATCCCTTTACTCTTCTCTAATCTCCTTCTTTGCTCCTACAAAAATCCTCTGAGTCTCCCCCAAGAAAAAAAAACCCTAGACTCCTCTTAGAAGTTCTCTCAAAAGAATCTACTCAAAATAGCACAAAAACTTCCCAAAAAACACCTAAAATAGGAAATTTGTATAAATAAAATGTAATTCAATAGATTTTGGATAGAATCTGGCACTTTTGGCTCCAATTGGGCACCACTAGCCCCACTTGCTGTCCGGTGGGCAGTGGAGTTGCCAAGTGCTATTCTGGTTTGCTGTCCACAAGAGACACTTTGATTATTTTGACCATAACTTCCTCATATGAACTCAAAATTACATAATTTATTTTCATTGGTCAAATAACTTCAAGATCTACAACTTTCATGTTGATAACTTAAGCTAAATACTCATTTAAATATACCTAAAAGTGCCCCAAAGTATCCACCATAGAGGTGTTCACTATTTCATCCATAACTTCTTCATATGATCTCCAAATTACATGATTCTTGATTTTTTGGAAAGATAATGATGAGCCAAGAAATAGATGGTTCACAATCAGTCCCTGGCGATGATGCCAAAAACTTGATGGTTGGCCAAAGAC
>JAYJMB010060812.1:0-26497 GCA_036873735.1 Pouteria campechiana | reverse complement strand
GAGAGGGGGGGGGGTGAATTGAGCTTTTAAAAATTTTGCCCAAATCAAATGATTATAGTGTTGAATGAATAAGTAAAACAAATTCTACAATACACAACACAATATTTTTATTATGGTTCGGCCCATCCTTAGTTTCTGCTTCACTTCTCTAAGTCAGTCTTCTCTACTGAACTCAGGTTCCACTAATACCTTGATCAACCTGATCACATGCATGTTGGTTTTATAACAAGCTCACCAGCCAACTTACTGGTTTTCCAAGCTAACTAGAAACTTTCACAACTTGTTAGTTTTCAAGGCTCACCAACAAACTTACACCCTTTAAGCAAGTTCCCCACTTGCTTATCTCAATACATAAATACCAACCACTCTACTTATGTTGCCAAACACTAAAGTAAAGTGTAGAGATTAATGCCTCTTACTTAGGCAGACTTGCACATAAATTCAGAATTCCAAGTAAATGAATAAGCAGTAAGAGTGAAATATTCAAACTCTTTGATTGAGAAGAGATTTGAACTTTGAGACCTTTGACTAAGTTGTATCCATTAGGGTTGAACTTTTAAAGTAAGATTTTGAATGCTATTTGTGTAATCAACAATGTTCAAATGATATTCAATGAGTTATTTTCTTTTTGCTTTTGAATCTCTCTTTTATAGGTTTAGAGGGATTTTTCCGTTGCTGACTTTGGCAAGTATTCAAATGTTTGAAAATGTTTTTCTTTGCCTTATCTTTTGTTTGATGTTTGACTTTGTTACAATCTGGTATCGGTCTACCACTTATGTCACTGACTTTTCCAAACGTTCACTTTCGTATTAAGTGTTCTGAAGAGACTAGTGAACAGATGGTGTTTAGAGTGATTTTGGATAATCTTAATTATTTTCTTCAGATTCTACAAAGTGATTAAAATACTTTTTAGTTGGGACAAGTCTTTATAGAGAGAAATTTAAATTTTCTAAATTTTTAATGTCTTTAGAAAAGTGATCAAAAGTTTTGAAAAACATCTCTGAAGTGTGACTGAAAGTTTTCTAAAGTGACTGAAAGTTCTCTGAAGCATATCTCAAAGTTCTTTGAAGCATGCCTAAAATTTTTCTGAAGTGACTCAAAGTTCTTTAAACGTATTTGCTTACTTCAAACCTTGTCTTGTTATTATCGAAGTGTACTGTGACATCTTCGAAGCATACTTGACACTTCCGAAGCTTTTCTTGATTATTTCTTAAGCATATTGTAACATCTCTAAAGCTTTGAAAAAGGACTCCAAAGTGTGTTGTGACTGCTCCAAAGCATTTTTAATCTTCTCTGAAGCTTTTTTAGTGTTTTCTGAAGCTTTGTCAATTTTCTCCAAAGCTTTCTAATTTTCTCTGAAACATACTTGTAATTTCTCCAAAATGTTTAATTTTACTCTGAAGCTTACTGTGAAGATTTTGACACTTTTTCAATGTTCTTCGAAGTATGTTGTAATGTCTATGAAACAATTTGTGAAGACTCTGACTCTTTTTCAATGTTCTCCGAAGCATCCCCGAACATCTCCAAAGCGTTCCCAAACATCTCTGAAGTTCATTATAACTGCTTTGAAACATTTCAAACCACTCCAAAGCGTGTTTGAAAAGACTTTGAAGTGACTTCTATTTTCTCTTAAGCGTGTCTTCAATATTTCACAATTTTAGTTTTATTGATTTATGTGTATATGTAATTCATATATGTATTTTTAATGAGCATTTCTTTGTTTCTTCCTTTTATCATTAATATTTTTGCAACATTCTTGAAAATAGATTGTTAATACCTTAATGTTTCACTTATATTTTTGCTCATCATCAAAATACACATAAGGAATGTTCGTCATTAAAATCAAGCTAATAATATGTTCAGCATAAATAACTTAGTTTTGATGATGAACAAACAAGTGAATGAAGAATCAAGGTACTAATAAATCACTTTTTAAGTGTTGCAGTATTAGTATCAAAAATAGATTAAGGACAGTATTAAAGGAATGCTCAAATAAAAAGATATTCAAAAGGCACATGAAAGCATTTCAGAACTTATTTTTAAGTTAAGCATGAAAAGATCGAAGGTTAGGAAGAAATCAAACTTAATCAGAAATAATCAAATGCAACTTAGAACCAAATCAAAAGTAACCCAAAACTTCTTCAGAAGCAAAATCAAAAATCAGAAGAAACATAGAAGAAGCACAAAACATGAGTTAGCTATACAGAAATGCGATAGAAGAAATCTAGCATTGCACAGAAGCCAGACAGAATAAGGATAGAATACACAGAAGTAAGTTAGAAGCAACATTACTAAGCACAGAAGTAAATCAGAAGAAATATTATGATACAAAGAAGTAAGTCAGAAGCAACATTACTAAGCACAGAAGTAAATTAGAAGAAATATTATGATACACAGAAGTAAGACAAAAGCAATACTACTAAGCACAGAAGCAAATCAGAAGGCATATTCGATACATAGAAGTAATTTAGAAGTAACATTAGTAAGCATAGAAGAAAATTAAAAGCAATATTAAGATACACAAAAGTAAATTAGGAACAACATAACGATGCATAGATGCAACTCAGAAGAACTATTCTACTATATAGAAGCAACTCAGAAGCAACACATCAATACACAGAAGCAATTCAGAAGGAACTTCGGTCACACAAAAGAAACTCAAAAGGAAACTCAAGTGATCAGAACTGTATTTAAGAATCTTCTTCAAGTAATAGAAGCAATGCAGAAGCAAAAAATATTACATAGAAGTAATGAAGAATCTATCAAAGTATACAGAAGTAGTGCAGAAATCATCCAGAATCAAGTCAAAAGAAATATCAGAGACATGATTGATTCAATATGATTTCATAAAGAGATATAGAAGTAAGGTTCAAGCTTAATAAGTGGACTAGAAGACACATAAAAGTTGTTCAGAAGACACATAGATGACCATTGAAGAATAAGACAATGGATAGAAACCTTGAAGAGGAAACTACCAAAAATATACTAACTATATAAGTACAACAGAACCACTTCAGAAGTTCTATTAAGGCATAAACCAAAGCACAGAAGTTCTAAGCACTCTACTTAGATTCTCTGAATTTCGACAATGCATAAAAGTCATCACCAAACCTGCCTAACTTGTTTGAAAATGATGTTAGAGGTTGTAATGGCTAAAAATTCAAATCCTATATAAAGAGTATTAAGAAAACAACTATAAGAACTAAGAGATTATACTGAAAATCATTATGTTGATTAAGAGAAGAGCATTCATAGCTTTCCATCATTCAACTCCATCTGCTACGTTACTACCAAAGCTTTCAGAATCTTCAAAATCAGATCTACATCAACTTCAAAAGGATTTTGAATTTGATCTCATTGCTTACTTTACTATTTCAATTAAGCTTTAGCTTTCATACTTATTAGCCTAAAATAATAGGCATTGTTATTGTACACCTCACATTGAAAAATCAGTGAGTTGGTTGGTAAGTTCTATAAAACCATTTATTTGTAAGAGTTTCTAATGAACTTGAAAAATCAGTAAATTAGTTGGTAAGCTTGAAATTTGTAAAGAGTTTTTGGACCTAAAAAACTAGTGAGTGGTTGGTGAGTTTGTAAAACCAATAAGTGGTATAATGTAACCTTAGTTTAGTAAAGAAGACTGACTCAAAGAAGTGGAGTAGGAACATAGGAAAGGCTGAACCACTATAAAAATATTATGTATGTGGTGCAAGTCATTCTCTTTCTCATTTTAAGCACACATAGTTATTTATTGGCCTAAATTTTTAGAATCTCAATCCCCCCCCCCCCCCCTCTTGAGCTACTAGTCAATAAGGGACCAAAATATGTATTATGCATCTCAAGAATTTTTCAAAGATACATCTCTTATACTAATTAAAGTGCATATGAAATAAGTTTACTTTAGCTTGCACTTCACGTATAGCATATAGAGGAAATTTCATAAGCATGTAGAAAACTTTGTAGAATGGCTTGAATGATACAAATATGACAAAAACCTGCATAGACCTTTGTATAGGCAGTTTCTAAGTTCTAAAAAACTTTGGCTATCCGACAAAGTTGATAGAGAGTCCTATAGACCTCTAAAATATCTATTTTAGATATTTGTAAATTCAAACACAAGTAAGAAGTTTCGACTCCCATTCATTTTCTACTTTTAAATGCAAGAAAGGGCTTTTTTCACTTTAAAATCTTCCGAAGAACTCTTGCCCCTCCAAAACCTTTGAAACCCTTACCCTCCAAAGCTTTTCACATATGATTCCTACTCTTATTCACCTTTAAATCTCTCAAAACCCATTGTATATTTATTGTGAGAGGGCACTAACAAAGGGGGCAAGCAAAACCCTCACTTGTCCATCGAAGGACAATGGAAGAGGAAGAAAGAGGATGGGAGAGATAGAAGAAGAAGACTAAAGCAAGAAAGGGAAGCCAGATGCCACAAATCAAACTCTCAAGGTATTTTTCAACAATAGACTTTCTGCTTATAAAAGATTTAAGAAAAACTTTGAAGGGAAGAAAGAGAATATGGTATTAAAGGGTAGTATTTTTTATTTTAAAATGTTTGGAGAAAAAGCAAGTAGATGGAATCTACCTATGTGAAATTGGCTCAAGCACCAAGGTTGAGAGGAAATCCTTAGTAATCAAGATCTCACTTATGCCAAGTTAGTGCAAGTAATGATTAGCAATTATAACAAAAGCACTAGGAAAACTTGGATAGGAAAAATTCAAATTAACTTGAGCCCAAATAACATCAGGGCCAAGTTCAATCTGTCAAAAGTGGGAGAAGCGATTTAATGGCATGAAAGTAAGGCAAGATTATTTTTAGATCTACTTAAGAGTAGAAATAGGAGAAAAAAAGGGTATCTACATGCCTGCTATTTAGATTTGGACTCAAAGATAGCCCACAACATAATTTTCAATAATATATATCCAAAAATAGGAAGTGCTGACAAAATCGTAGAAAAGGACTAAAAGATACCCTATGCATTGATGCTGACCAAATTCATTAGGGACTCCAAAGTTAATGTAAGATAAGAGTTTGGAGAACTAGTCAAATAGATAGATATCCTTGGGAAATCCACCATAAAAAAATGGGTTTCAAGTTTAAAGTTGATTGTTGGATATTAGAAAAGCAGAAGAAGAAATAATGAATGAAGCAAAAGAGAGAACAGAGGAATGAAAAAGAGAAGCTGAAAATAATACAAGAGAAGAAGAAGAAGAAGAAGAAGAAGAAGAAGAAGAGGAGGAGGAGGAGGAGGAGGAGGAGGAGTTGGAAGAAGAAGAAGAGAAAGAACAGAAGGAAGTGTAGCAGTAGTAACATCCTCACCCAAACCAACCAGACCCCAAATCTCAACCTCCAAACCTAGAACTACCCTAACTACACCATCTCCACAACTTAGACCTAGCCAAATCTTTACAACCAACATAACCTCACTAAGATCCTTCATCTATAACCAACTCCTAACACATTTAGAACCCCTCTACACTAAGCTAGAAAACCTAGAGACACAAGTAGCCACAAGTGTCTCTCTCCTAATTCATAAGGTAGATAAAATTTAAAAATAGTAAATCTCAAGATAGATACATTAATTTCTCTACTAAAGTCTACTCAGTCTCAAACTAGACCCTCTCAACAACAACAAGTAACTTCTACCCACTCCTCCTCCACTAAAACCTATTCATTCCAAACCCAAGACACCAAAATTCTCTCTCCCCATCATCCATTGATGAGCTCAAAATTTATCATATTTTTAATATCTAGATTGTCATATTTTGGTCTTTAAATGATATGATTTCATTGTTTTACATTCATATTAGATTAAATATTACACTCAATGGATTTATTTGTGTTGTAGGTCAATTTGGTAGAATTGAAGTTAATTTGGGGACAAAATATGCTATTTTGGAACAAAGGTCTTCATAAAGACACACATCATTATGGGAGCATCAATTATAACCTCTAATCAAGCATCAATCATAAAGTTTTAATATGAATTAGGCACAAATAAGATAGTGGGACGTGAATGCAATAATTCAATTGAAGAAGGAATTCTATTTTAAAAAGACTTCTATTTTTGGATGCTTCACAAGCAAGAAAAATTATAAAATTTTAGCAGTAGTTCAAGGCAAATTTTGGCAAAGATATGGCATATTTTGAGAAAGTTTTCAACATAAAATTATCTCACTAAAAAAAAGAATCACTTGATTCAGAGTTAATATGAGGAAGTTATGGCCAAAATACTATAGTTGTCTCTGAAGAATTTTCTGAATGTAATGTATGGTAATAGGTTTCACTTTATGAAAATTTTTGGCATATGTTTAAATTTTGGACAGTATGAAGGTCAGGTTGTTCGTCCAAAAATCACTGTACTAAATCACTGTAACAATTTACTATAGCAATCTGAACTTCACTTCTCTGTCCGAAGTTAAATTTTGGACTTAACCATCTGTCTAAAGCTTTGTCCGAAAATTACTATAGCAGCTATTGTAGCACTTTTTGTTTAGAGTTAAATTTTGGACTTATTAGTCCATTCGAAAGTCTAATCGAAAAGCAATATAGCAACCATTGTAGCAGCACTATAGTAGTCACTATAGCACTTTGTGGAAATAATGTTTTCCTTCCTCTAATTTACAAGATCTTAGAAAAACATTATTAGCTAAATTTAAGTCATAAATTTTTTTTATAAATCATCAAAATCATAGATATAATCCTAACATAAATCAAGTTTGAGCCAAGTTTGTTGTCATCAAAGTCATACACATAATCCTAGCAGGATTGAGTTATGGCCTTTGAAACTTGACTTGAATTTTAACTTGATTTTGTGAAATATTAGCTACAAATATATATATATATATATATATATAGTTTGATAATCTATTTCCATACTTGAGTGACACCTTAAGTAGAATTTAAGTAGAATGACTTTTTATAAAGGCTTTTTTAGCTTTTACTCAATATTTAAAGCATTTAATTCATTTTATCAATGATCAATGTCATTGAATCATTGATCGATTAGGAACTGGAATTATTTTATTTTATAATTTAATCTATTTATTTTGATTAATTGTACTTTTGGAGTATATTTTTCTATTTTGATTTGTAATACATACAATTAAATCATACAATACAATAAGAATATTTATTTTTAGAAAAACATATTCATTATTAAAAATTTACGTGTCATTACTAACATCTTTTTGCAATTAAAAAATTCATTGCAAGTTAATTGTTATAACATCATGCCAAAATACCTTTATCAAAGAAAAGAAAGGAAATTTTTATTGTTAAAATGTTACTTTATTAATGGTTCAAGCTGCAAGGGTGAGAGTGGGGTTAACACATTCAGATCTAATTTTTATAAATATGCTTGTTATAACTGGTTGATACATTAAATAAGTCAAATGTGTAAATAATAGAAATATTAACTTGAACTAAACCTGAAGTTAATTTGAATTCTAGGAGGTTGTGTTGACCTCCACGCCACTCTAGTTACTGATAAGGTTGGGCAAGAATTATAAATATAGTGTAAGGGTAGGGTTGACCCACTTGACTCCAAAAGTCCCACCAATTAAAAGTTTCTTATATGTCTCTATACACAATTCATCACCAAAGTCACTTTGTTTACCATTGGACACTTTACGAATAACATCCATCAAACCAACGGTGCAGATAGCTCAAAAAATGAAGACCCATCCATGGCGATCAATGGAATAGTGCTTTTTTTTTTTTCTTTTGTTTTTTCTCCAAGGATTTAAGCCAAGAAAAGTAGTTGTTCTAGAATATAATCAGGGGGCGCGGGGACTGAGGATGACGACCTAAGGCTAAAGTGGTCAATGGAATGTTTAATGAAGCCAAAGATAAGTCAACTGAAGTGAGGTACTAACCACCTCTATATATCTTTCAGCCCATCCAAGCCGAGTGCGTGAAAGAAAATTCTTGTTATCGTATCTTATTCTATTCTTTTCTCCACGCCGACAGTTTGTAGTTGGGGGCTTTCATCCAGCCCTTTCAAATCAGCTGCAGTGCTCCATCATTATATAACAAGAGCCAAAAGCTACCATTAATTCGCTTGCTTGTCTTTGATTACACTTTGATCGGTTCGGATCATTCTAATCAATGGCTGTTTTTACTGCTGGAAATGCGCCGTGGGGCGGCTTTGCATTATCTTTTAGGATGGAAATTTCTGGTGGCAGCCGGTTCGGGGATGAATTCCTTTTCTTGATCGTGTGCTTTGTTTGAATACATCGAAAAGCGTATGAAAATGTACAAGAGTGCAAGAGTACTGTCCAATCTAGTATTTAATTATTCTAATAATTTTACTTTTTTATTATCTATTTTTCAGTCATCACTTCATTCCATTTTATAAAGAATTATCTCTTTTATTATTATTTGATCCAGCCACATTCTATTTGGCTGGTCCACATATTTTATCACTGTCCAAACATACTAACGTGATCTTCCATCGCCGTGAAAACAGAAATTCAATAGCTGTTTGGGCTTGAAGCAATGGAATTCTGTCCTTTATTTTTATTTGAATAGATATTGATATATCTTTTATTTCTATTCACTAGTAAAATATACCTTTTCCATTGTTAAATTTATCATTTTTGTTGTCACCTTTACCGATGTGTTTACATAGTTGAAAACATTAAGATAAATGATAAAGAGAGTCTTGGAGCCCGCAAACTTTGGTAAGGACGGCAAAATTTACACCTTTTAAAGTTATGTTTTAATATATTAAATATTTAAAGGTACTCTTTATTACACTTATTATAACATTAATCTGTGTTTTAAAAAATGAAAAAATTCTTGATAACTCACTATCATAAAATCAATTTACCAATAAACTAACAATACACGAGTATCTAATTAAACAAAAAATTATAATAAATATATTTGTATTATAATTATTTAAACATTAATACACATATTTTATAAGTACCCATAAGGAATTGACATGAACAAAACTTGACCCAAAGTTTCTAGATTAAAAAATAAGAAATTGAATACCAAATATGCAATTTATAATTTTTAAAAATCAAATAATAAAAATAAAAATTTGATTTAGAGTTTCCTAAATCAAATTTTGTTAGAAAACAAAAACAAAAACTTAAGCTAAGGTTCTTTACATTTAATAATAAAAGAATATAGAATAAAAAATCGATTAGAGTCCCTTGAAGTTGAATAGTATGAAGATTGAATGGAGAGTATATAATTTAAGATTCTATAAATTAAATATTAAAGAAAAGTAAGAATAAAACTTGACGTAAAGTTAATTAAATTAAATTATAAACATAAGAATAAAAACTTAATCTAAGATTTTCTAAATTGAGTTATAAGACAATCAAATAAAAAATATATAAACATAATTTTCAAAATTAAGTAGTAGGAGAAAATGAAGAAAAAAATAATTTGAGATTTCTTAAATTTAATAATTAGAGAAAATATAATATAGAAAAGAAAAAAGTATATTCTCTCTTTATTTCTTTCTTCTCTCTCTTTCTTCATCTCTTCCTTATTATTATTTTTTTACCCTTGAAAAATCTTATGCTATTTAACCTTCTCACATTTTATTTTAATCATAAGTATCATAATTTACTTATTTAATTAATATTACACTAATATACATACTATTATTTAAGTGCATTGCACTATATATGCATCAATGTATATTACCACAAATCTAATAATTCTTAAAATATTAAACAAATGATTAAAACCCTTAGTCTATGACTATAGGCATAAAATATTTCTATTATAAATAAATTTGAAGCAATAATTTTTATTTCCAACTTCCATATTTTCCTCAAAAGTTTTTTTTTTGGTAATGACAATTTTATATGGAGTACAAAATAATTAACACTTGAGAATATTTTTCTAAAATTCCATGGGGAGCAATTATCCACTACCGCTTATATATCGCTATGCCCATGAATAGAGATATAAATATAATGGTAATGAAATAGGGATTAATAAGATGCACAAAGTGAAAAAATATATATATAATTAGTAAAGATTAATGATGAAAATATAGGTAATTATGAGAAAAAATAATTCTTATGATAGATGAGATAGGTTAATGTCATATTCATTTATTATTTATTTCATTCCCATTTTGACCTCTCACCAAATGTAACCTTAATTTTTTTAAAAATTCTTTTTTAATATGTTAAGTCAAATTTTACATTTATTATCCAATTTTATCTTTATTTTATTTTTATTTATGTTTATCTTTGTTCTACTTGTTTATTTTGTTTTTATCTATATTTTAATGACATCGTTTTTTTACTTATCCTTATAACACTTTCTTTCGGTTAGTAGGGAAAGTTACCATGATCATACTGTTTTAGGCTTTTGGCTTCAACTTTCTCATAAGCGATTGTTAAACTTGTATTTGAAATCTCTGTCTTGACAGCAATCCAGCTAATAAGTTGTTGAAGTAACTTCCATTAGTTAAAGTTGGAGTTTCACTCACTTTTTGATTAAAGAAGTTAGAAATTTAAAATCATTCTAGTCCAGAATTCCATGTTTGAGCACATAACCATTTATTTGATAAGTAGAAGCACCAATATGAAGTCTTCAATTAACTACAATTTTTAAAAATAAAGTTCTACAATAAAATAACTTTAAAATACAATAGATATAATAATTAATTAAGTAAATGAAGAAATAATATAAATCATACCTTCTTGAGATATGGAGAATCTTCATTACTCAAATAGACATCTTGTTTATGCTTTAGGGCTTGATTGGCAGGAACCAAAAACTATCAAAATATCATATAAAGTTCTTTTGGGTTGTTAGTGAAATGAATTTGTTGAAAATGGAAATGAACAAATGAAAAGTTGATGTCCATAAGGTTAACATAGATAAAAGATAATGATTGAAAATATAATTAATAATTAAAAAAAGTAATATTTATATGGAAAGTACATATTAGGCTCATCTTGAAAATTGAAAATTGAAAATTGAAAATTTCTATGTAATGGAATTCCATGCCATGAACAGTTCTTTATGTTTTTTAAATACATTTCTTACAAGGAAGTGCTTTTTTACATTTTCTTTTTAGATTAGTATTTCTTGTAGTTTCATGAAAAATCAAGCCAATAAAATGAAAATTTAAAATTTTTTTAGCTAATGATTATTTAAAATTAAATAATTTTCTAAATACTTTTAAATAATTTAATGAACAAATACTTTAATGACTAAGGTTTAGGATATCTTAATAAAAAGGTAGATAATGGGGGCCATATTTCACTTCTAGTAAAGAAGAAAGATTATGGTTGTCCCTTTACGTGGTATATCAGTCACTTCGGTGAGCATTATCAACGAATAAACCCCTCGAGTACCACCTAAGACTCCGGCCGAAAGAGCGATTGTGGCCTTAAAATTCTTACAGGGCTAGCTAAAACACAAAAGCATGCATGGAATTGTACGTATTTCAAAGTTGAACTGCCCAAACCAGCTGGGCTCGTGCCTTGCTGTAGATACATCTTCAGGCAGGCAGTTCTATCAGCAGTTCGAGCACCGTGCGGAGTATATGACTGGGGGACATTCAGACATGGAAACTGGCCCATGTATGGTCCCAATTCAACGGGTAAATGGCTTTTAACTACTCTCCTCTGAATTAAAGCAAGAAGAATAAAAAACCAATTTTTCTCATGCTTCGTGTGCAATTAATGTGGCATCATTTCCCAATGCTTCGGCTACATGGATTGGTTTACTTCGACAAATTAATCGCCAACCAATTTCTACCGCCATGAATAGCCAAGTCTCCCTAAGATAACTGTATGTTCATGTTCGTATACGGATATTTCGGTTCCCTCTTATTTAATCTAAAATAGGTCCAAGTCTCTTACAAAAATGAATCTCCATTCCAAAATTTTCATGTCATCCCTCATTAACCTTTGAATTTTCTACCCATATAGTTAACGGGGACTTCATGGCAATAAACAAGAAAACTCCACGATTATGTGACGCTTTTTCATGCTAATCACCAGATCTCGAAATGACTATACTATTATAAGCTACCGAAAGCGAATTTACCTTGGGCCTATCTTGCCATAAGGTTGGAAGGGCTAAAAGTGCATTTCGGCCATCAAAACTGCTTTTAGTTCATTTGTGTGTTGTTTGATCCCCAAAAAAAGCACTTTCTTTTCACAACTAAAGCACATTTTCTTCAATTTGAGAAGTTTAAGACTTTGTTTGGCCCCACTATGAAATTTAATTATTTTTGAAAAAGTGTTGTTGCAATAGAACTTTAGTAAAAAGTATTTCAAGTAAGATTTTTTTTAAAAGTATTTTTAGTTTTATATATTTGTTTAACTATAATATAATGAAAGTACTTTTATTATACAAATATTTAAAAAGGATAAAAAAATTATGCTTTAACTTCATCACTAGCTATCTTTAAAAGAATTTTTATACAAATGACTAAATATTGAAAAATAATTTTAAGAAAATGTTAAATATTATTTATTTAATATTTATTTCAAAATAATTACTTAAAATCTTAGCACTGTTTTTATAAATTTTGATTTAATATATGATTAATATTTTCTTAAATAATTTTTATTTTACAAAGAATTTCAATGAAATCCCAATAGTTTAAGTAATTGAACTAAAAACAACCTTTTCCTATTAAGGTATGTTCAGTTTGTGGTATTTTTGGTCACTCGCACAATCTTTGTCCTTTTAGTCAAGGTTTTGCAAATTTTTCGAGAAAAGCCAAATGTGGTGAACTTCTATAACTAGTAACCTCGTAATGATCCATATTTGAACACTTATAACATTGGTTGGAGAAGTCATTTAAATTTTTCAAGAAATAATAATCAGAATCAGAATCAAGCAGGAACTTCACTTCAATAGAAGAAGCCTACTCTTGAAGAGACTATATAGAGTTTTATCCAAGGAACCCAGACTCAGTTCAACAATAATGAAATGAGATTACAGACGTGGAGGTGTCTATAAAAAACATAGAAACTCAATTGGGATAGATTGCAGAGGCAATATAGAGTCACATCACTAGTGCTGAGGAGGAGAAAGAGAAGTTAGAGGAGGAAACAATTGCCCGGAGTACTGTGTTCCCAATTGAAGATCCTCCAATCAATTACAAGCCACCACAACCTTATGATCCACCAATCCCTTTTCTTGGGCATTTGAAGTAGAGCAAAGTTGTTGAAAAAATTTGCGATGGCATAGAGCATATTCTGGCTTTTGATGTATTTCCACAAGAAAAATCTAGTGAGATGATTGAAATTCTTAATGAAGATTCAACAAAGTAGGAGATCAAGGCAAAATTGGAACTAAATCAATTGCTTAATCATTTAAGGTATGCATTTATTGGCAATGATTCATTCTTTTGACTGATTATTTCTTCTTCTTTTATAGGTATGAAGGAAGAAAAGCTAATGCAATTCTGAGACCATGCAGTGATGTTTATATTTCCAAGGAGATGAAGTTGTCCAATGAGAATAAAAATAGCTTCAAGATGGATGGAGTGGATAGAATCATTGAGTAGTTTTTTAGGGAAGTCTATAAACATAGTGGAAGCAGTATTAGTTGATGGAGATGAACTAGCTGATGTTGAATCATTCAACTATGTTTATCAATTGGGAGCACCAAAATTCCACATGCTAATATCAAGATTTAAAGAATTGGAACATTGAAAAGCCAAATCTACCTTAGAGATGTTGAGTAAAGGAGGAGATAGTAAAGCTAAAAACTATAAATTAGAACTACTTATCATCTCTTCTCTCTTAGGTTTTGAGTTCTTTTTGGTTTGGTTTTGTTTTCTATTTATGTTTAGATTCATTTTTGTTTTCTTGATTTCAAATAATCTCTTCTTGAGATCATGCAACAAAAAGTTTCTTTCAACCATCAAAAGCAACCTTCATCCACCATCTAAGGACAGCATCCCCCATGAGGAATTTTCTTTCCCTATTATTCAATTTTTTGAGGACAGTGTTTTGTTTAAGTTTGGGGGTGAGGATTTTCAATTTTGGGATAATTGCTTTTGTAATTCAGGTGTAATGTTTTTCGATGAGCTTCACTTTTGATGACTTAGCTAAGAAAATCCAAGATCAATTATGCAAAATTATTAAATTTGAATGGGATTGAATTCATTAATTCTCTCTTGATGATTATTAACCTGTACTCAATTTTTTATTACCATTGCACATCATTTTGAAGGAAAGATAGGTGCTACCTTATGATTTAATGATTCTTGTGATAAGTCCTTTTTCATGAATGATGAAATTGTTATTGAGCACTTTATGCTATGATTATGTGAAGTGCATATAGATTAGTTGATAATATAGTGAATTCAGTGACATATTCTTATTGACATAAGCATGTTAGAACTTGTTTGATTATTTCTCAAGATAAAATTTAAGATAACATATTTACTTGAAAATAATTTAGGCATTCTTTGAACAGTTTCAGCCTTCCAAGTTAACCTCAAACATGACTGTCACTAGTGTCCCCATTGAGCCTTAATGAAAGAATGACATATCAAATGCAGATGAAAGATCACCATTCTACTTTTCTTTCTTTAGCCTCATCATCCAAACCTTTTGAGCCTGAAAAACCATACTTGACCTATTAAGAGCATATTCTACACACTTGGTTGCGGAGAGGTATAACAGAGCAAAAGAAGATAAGTTTGACGGTATTTGAAAGAAGAATGCCAAAAGGAAAAGGACAAAAAGAAAACAATTATAAAGAATTTATCCTTTAAGTGGGGGGGATCACATCCCAATAAACTTAAAAGAAAATAAGTTTGAGGGTGTAGTAGCAATACAACCCATAAAAAAAGAGAAGAACAAACAAAAAGTCAAGAAAGTGAAAATTCATGTGAAATTTATTTATGATCTTTTACTTTATGAATCCTTATTCCTTTTCTTTGTTAGCCAAACCTAATGCCCCATTACAAGCTTAACAAAGACCTATTGATCCAAGTGAAGAGAATTATCTATTGGTTCCTGTAGGATGGCTACACCCAAGAGGGGAGGGATAAATTGAATTTATAAAAATTAATTACCTAAACCTTGCAATAATACTCACCATTTTTTTGTGCTTGTGGGCTATGTAATATAAGCAAACTAGTAAAGCATAGTAAACAGGCACACACATATACAATATGATTTTTATAGTAGTTCAAGAACCCCATCCCTATGTCCACTCTTACAAGAATATACTCTTTTTGTACTTTGGGTTCCACTATATCCCATGTAATGGAAATACAATAGTGCTCCCAGCACTCTTTTAGATTCTAGCCCTAGGGGGCAAAAATAAGTGTTCCCAATACTCTTCTAGATTTCTACTTTAAGAGGCGTAAACTAGTGTTCTCAACACTCTTCTGGGTTCTAACTCTAGGGAGAGTAAACTAATGGCTCTTGTCTTAATAGACAGTCACAACCCTTATTGAGTTGGATCCACACTATCAGCTTAAGGCATTTATAAAGAAATCGATGATGCGTTTTAAGCATACTTTTACAAATATCTCAATGAAAGCACTAGGGAAGGCTTAAGGATTTTTGTGGCTCTTTGTGTTGTAGAAGCTCTTCCCTTAATGTATGAATAATAAGGCCTTGAAGATTTAGAAGATTGAAGCTCTTGAATGGCTATTTAGAAGTTGAAGCTCTTGGCCTTAGGTGGAAGGTTTTGCCAAAGATTTAGGCTCTTGAAAAATACTTCCTCACCACCTTTGAATTATCTCACCTCTTCTCCTTAAATAGCTCTCTTGAAAACTTGATCATTAGAGAAAGATGATCTTCATTGAATGCAGAGATGAAGGTAGATGAGCAAGAATAAGTATAAAAGACCTTTTTGATAATCTCCCATCTAATTAATTCCCATTTGCTTAAAGTCATTCTGCAGTGCCAACCTTGACATAGAAGAAGGTGAATAGTTGGTTTAGGCAACTGACAGATAAGGAGATTCTACAACTCTGATTTGATTCACCATTTTGAAAAGAAGACAATAAATTCTGACAAACTTAGCTGCACCACTTTGTCTGGTGCTTTATTTCATTTGTCTGAAGTTAATATTAGACAAAATCTCTTCTCTATCGAAGTCTCTTTCTAGTTGAACAAAGTCTCTTCATCTCTTACTTTGTCCATAGTTGATTCTAGACGAATTTGGACTTCTTTATTCTCAGACAAATGTATTTTGCTCTCTAAACTTCTTCTTCCATGTGCTACTTTTTCATTGTTTCTTTGGATAGTATGAGATTTCAAATAGAGTATTCAGATTAACATCTTTGAGCATATTTCCAAATCTCTGCAACTCAAACTTTTTGAAATGTGGTAGATGGTTAGAACAAATATTTGTAGTACTGCACTTGAAAATTTGAATGGGCTCTGATGTTTGATTCTTGTTTAGCACTTAGAACTTTCAAACATTTGTTCTCCTTCAATGGATTGTCTATTTTTACAATTCACAAAGGTTGTGGACCGCTTAGAAGGATATTGTTACAAGATATAGTTGCTATAGAGTATTGAATTTCTGATATTTGAAAAGAATAATTTTTTTACTATAGTAAGTTACTATAGTAGATCACTATAGCAATTTGTCTAAAGTAAGTATCAGACGAATCTGCCTGCTTAGAAAGTTTGTCTGTAGGTACTGTAGTAGAGTTCCTATAGCAGATCATTGTAGTACTTTGTACATTAATTCGTCTGAAGTAAGTATTAGATGAATTTGCCTACTTAAAAAGTTTGTCCATGGATACTGTAACAAGTTACTGTAGCAAGTCACTATAGTAATTCGTCTGAAGCTTTGTTTATAGGTACTATAGTAGGTTATTGTAGCTGTTTACTATAGTAGCTATTTTGTCTTTTGCTTTGTCTATGATGACACTTCGTCTTTAGCTTCATCATCCACTTCCTTTAACATTGTAGTAGCACTGTAGTAGCTACTTCATCTCTAACTTTGTCTTAGGCAAACTTCGTCTTCCACTTTGGGTGACAATGTAGCATTTTATTATAGCAAAATTACTTTAGCAAAATTACTGTAGCAACGCACCTGCGCTTGAAAATTTTTGCACTTTTGCCACATTGTTAACTTGACTTTTTTGTTACATTTTTATTGTAAATCATAATATAATTATCTATATGAAGTTTGTATAAGTTATAAAGTATGGATATGCAATTTGAATCATGATTTGTTTAGCACTCATTCTTTTTCATTTAAAAATATATCTGGACTTATATCAAGATGTATATGCTTGCATAAATGATATCCTAATAAAATACACATATTTCAAGCATATCTTTCTACATTTCAAGCTTCCTATACTAAAAGCATCATTAGCATAAATTAAGTCTTAAGATGAGTTTCGTTGTCATCAAAATCTTACAATAATCCCAACATTATCTACATTAGTGGAGAGTTATTATGAAAACCAAACTTATGGGGTGCTTTGAGAAGATCATTAGAATCATTGGCTTGCATATTATTGATTGAAAAGCATGCATGTAATATAAGATTGACAAAGCACACATATACATTCTCACCTCATGAAGGGATTTATGAAGCATGAGTTTCATGAGATTACTTGGCAAGTCTTGAATAATTTCTAAGTGATGTATACATATGTAATTTGTCTGACATGTTCTTTATTTGTAACTCCCTACACCCTCACCCTATGAGTTTTGGCCATCTTGTAGATTATTCTCTATTGGGGCCTATGTGAGACAGTACCATCACCTTTCTTCTCAATAATTTTTCTATTCTTTGCCAAAAAATCGGCGAAGTCTGCCCTGAATTTTATAGATTTACACTTGATATACATTAATCAAGTAATTTATAATATCAATATTTATAATTTCTAATATAAAATATAATAATCAATAATAATAATTAAATTAATAATCATAATGCATTGACAAAACTCACTAAACTGGCCAATTTTATCCACAGCCCAAAACCTGCATCACCCATGATGGCAATAACATACTTCTTTTCCATATCATACAAAATTTAACTATTATGACATGCCATTACATTTCAAATACGTTAATTAAAAGCTTGATACATTTATACAACTACACAATTACCATTATATAAATACGTAAAGGGGTGCCAACACCAATTCATCATACCATCATATGTTTGCAGTCTTTTTCATAAATCCTTTGCTTAACCTATTAGGCTAAAACTTTAAATAAGCTGTGAGTTTGGGCAACTTAGTAAATAGGCATAAATAAAAGAAATCAATAATTAACTCATAATAGCTTATTTTAATCTAACACATGAATAATCTCTAACAAATAATCTCATCGTTAATACATAGCTAGGAGACTCAATTATCAATCCAATAACAATCAAATATGATTATGTTATGATGACCACAATTTTCATTATTCCAAAAACATGTAAACATATCAATAACAAAGAATATATCGCATGATCCAAACATACTTGTTCACAACAAAGGGGATATCCTCTATCCCCTACCATTACACTTTGTATCATAAGCAAAACACCAAGTATTTTAATTCAAGGGATATCCACTATCCTTAATAACAAAATAATATCAACCGTAAACAAATATGGGGATATTCAATATCCCCAACCAAAACATATAAGCTTGGATTCAAACAAAGGGGCAAATTCCCATGCATCCAATCAAAAAAGGGGCCTACTTACCTGTGTGAAGTGCCAGTTCATCAATCCTCATCAGTTCCTTAGCTTCCCATCTATATCAATAGCCCTACATAGGCATGATCCAATTTACGTATAACACATTAGAACATTCTATCACCGTGAAACAATTTCATTATCAATAAATTACGCCCCAAATGATTGATTCTTCATTCCTTACATCATTTTCTGTCTATTAAGTATACTTTTCCATGGCCATCCAAGGTTTGCTATGGAATCAATCAATAGCATTTTATTTAAGGTATTTCCTCAAACATCACATAGACACTACTTAATGCATACCTTTCAATAGATTATCTTAAGGGAATTCTATGACTAATCATATGAAATCATCATACAACATGATTTGCATGCAATTAACCTCAAGAACAATCCAACTAGGCTTTTAATTCAACCCATTCATGGCTCGTATAACCCAATACACAAAACCCCCTTTTCAACTCAAATTAGGTCATGTATTAAAAAACATGTTTTACATATCCAAATAATCCCAAACAAAACTCAAAACATCATAATCAATGCATTAAATATTTTTCCCATGATAATTTTACATAATTCACACAATTCCCAAATTTTACTATGCCTAAAACCCTAGATTAGGACAAAACATCAATTATCTTGCCCAATTAACTTCCAAAACCATATTAAGCATGAATTAATCATTTTTCCTATAATTTCAACCCAAAATCCATGTAAATTCCACATTTTTACTGTTCAACTTCCCAAAATCCACTGTTCACACATGGGTAGAAGCCCTAGCAAGGCAAAATCATGACTTCTCATACTCAAATAAGCTCCAAAACACAATAATATATGAATGAAATGTTTTCCCTATGGTTTAACACCCAAATCCATCATTTTCCCCAAAATTCCATGATTCCTAAAACCCTAGTTAACATAAAAACTCTAATTTAGATGGGGAAAAGTCTATTTAATATAAAAGCACTAATTCAGATGGGGAAAAGTCTCTTACCATGGAATCTAGGTGTCTCTCCCTCCCATGAATGAAAATCCAAGCTTAAAGCTAGAAGTAGCCCACTCCATTTGCAAGAAATCCAATTTACTTCTATTTTCCATGGTCCAAATGCAAAAACCCATCCCCATTAGCATTCTTGGATGATAATCTCTCTAAATCATCTTTTTCTAGAACAAAATGGCAAGGATTCCACTCGAAACGGGGTTAAGGTGAATGGAGGAAGAGGATGGAACAATCCAGAGAAAATGGAATGGGAAAATCCATTGAAAAGTCGCCCGTTCCACTTAAAACCGCAATCGGCGCCGCGATACCAGAATGTTTTGCTTTCACCCTTGCCTTTATCACAATTGATGCCACTACGCTAGTTTTGTTAGCCCATCCAGATCTAAATTTTCAGCCCCTTTTCCATGTTATTTTTTTCAATGTTTCTCATATATTTACACTATAATATTTTTCATATAATTCTAACATTTAAAGACCTTTTTAATCCTTTTTATATACATCATAAAAATACACAAAATTTTTCTCATATAAATCCAAATTATGTCAAAATACATGGCCTCATTAATTAATAACCTTAGTCACTATTTCATGATGCATTCCCCTACATGATGGAGCAAATTTTCCACTAAAACTACTATAATGTATTTGAACACATCACTAACAAAAAACAAAATAACTCCCTAGATGTTACATTATCATAACTGTTTCATGAGTTATGATTACTATTTTGCTCAAGGATAATTAAAAGCTAAGTTTGGGGGTATCTGATAAGCTCATAAATTATCATATTTTAATACCTAAATTCACATATTTTTGATCCTTAATTGACATGATTTCATTATTTTATATTCACATTTGATTAAATATAGCACTTAATGGAGTTAGTTTATGTTGCAAGCATTCAAACTTGACAAAATAGAGTTGAAGATAAAGTAACCGTCACTTGGAGGGTTTTCTTGGCACAGATAAAGGCTGATGAGAAAGTGTTCAACATGAAAGTTCTATCACTTATTCTTATATTTCCAACACATCAAGAATTGCATGATTTCAATATTGTATGAGATATTTATGGCCAAAATAATAAAAACTATTCCTAGTGAATAGTTAGGCATACGAAAAGTTGACATATTTGAAAGTTTAATACATTATGCAAAAGGTTGTGGTTCTAATAAGTATGGAAGTGCAACCTAACCCTAAATTGGGTTATTTAAAGAGGATTTAAGTTATAAAATGGGTAGAACATATACACAATTGGAGGATAGTTTTGGAAGGAAAGTGAAGCAAGAAAGCAAGAGAGAAGGGAGAATCAAGTTCTGCAACATGTCAAGTTTTATGAAGGGAGTTCCTTTTATTTTTGATACGATTATAATTATAATATTTTTATACCTAAATTCACATATTTTGGATCCTATTTTGATGTATTTTCACTATCTTATATTAACATTAGAGTAAATATTACACTTAATACCATTTGTTAATATTTTGAATCTGTAAAAAGAAGCTAAAGATTACAAAAGGCATCACTTTAAAGAAATTTATGCTATGGATGAAGGCTAATTTGGGGAATATGTTAAACATAAACATTCATTCATTAAAGTTATATATCCAAAGAATCAATAATCATAAGATTTGGAGATCATCTATTGAAGTTATAGCTAAAACACAACAACTGTCTCGAGTTTCATATGTGTTGAAGTAGCAACTTTAGACATGCATTAAAAGGTGTCGCTTTAAGGCAATTTATGGAAAATATAGAGGATGATTCAAAAATAATGGTCAACTTATCTATCTAATGAACTAATAATCACATAATTCTAAATTCATACTAGAAAGTTATTATCAAAATACTGAAATTGATCTAGAACTTTAGACATTCTGAAATAAAATTTTAGATGCACAACTAAGAAGCAATTCTGCTACTTCAGACATGCTAAAGTAATCTTTAGATGGTCTAAAGGTGTCTTAAATGATGCTAACAGCTTCAGATATGTTGAAATAATAGCTTTAAATGTGAGGAAACACTTCACACCTTCGGAAACAACCGCAAAGCTTTTCAGCTCAAGCTTCAAATTGTTTGAAGTGCATCTTCAAACATGATGAAGTTGTGCAATAGAAGAAAAAATGCCAAAATCTATAGTTTGGAATTCAAAAGAATGTTTAGCACTTCTAAAGGCTTGTAGATGAGCATTCAAAGGTAGAAATCAAGCTTCAGAAGTTAAGAAGGCAATTTCAATCAGCAATATAGATTAGTGTAGTTTTAGAGGTTGGGTGCCATAATGCCCAGGATTTGCAGCTAATTGAGTTATATTTGGAAGTTAATTATTTTGTGGAAGATTTGTTGCAATCTAAGATGTGCAATTATAGAGTTATATTCAAAGGCTAATTTCTAGGCATAAGGGTGTTCCAATTTTCAGAAGTTATTTTTTGAAACTAGGATATGGAATAACTTAGTTTATTTTGGAATTCCAATTTTTACACATTGAAGTTATCTTTTCATGTGGAAAGGTTGAGTTATTCTTAGAAGAGTATCCCTGTGCATAGAGATATTGCAGTTCATGGAGGAGTTTACTAAAACCCTGCTACTTGGGTTATCTAAGGACATGTCCATATATAGTTTGGCATAAACACAATTTTTGGAAGACAGAAATACATTTAAGCATAGAGAGTTTCTAGGAGAGAAGTTTAGCAAAGAAGCAAGAGAGATTTTGAGTTCTACAAACATGCATATTTTGAAAAGTGTTCTTTTTAGTTTTAGAATGAACTAATTTATTTTTCTTAGGTGAAGATGTAGCCCTTATGTTTATTCTATGCTAAATAGGGATTATTGGTTGATTAATTCAGTTTTATCTTATTTCATTCATTGTGTAGATTGCAACTATTTAATTTATCTAATTGCCTGATCACCAATTCTATGAATTAAACTAATTTTCTGAGAACATGGTTATGGTACACACCTTATGTTAAACTAATTTATTAGTTCATTAAAGTTCTTCTTATCTTAATAGGTTTTTACCTTAATTGTACTACACACCATAGGTAATTGGAATGGTGAAAATACTTGATTTAAACCTGTACACCTAACGGTAATAATCATATATTGGATAAAATAAACTCAAGATAATGAATTGAATCCAAAATTCCAACAATTTAGGATATCATTTAGTGTTGAAATCAAATCCCTAGACTCTTGCAACTTATGAAATATCATCACATTACTCACTGTCATTGTTTTAGTAACTAGACTTAATTAAATCAGTTTGATCAATTCTCTATGGGATTGACCCCTGTACTTGCATGCTATATTGCTATAGATTTGTGCACTTATGAGGAAGTAAAATTTTAACCATCCAGTTTTATTATGGACTAATTTTGTTTTTCTAGGGTGGTAATGTAGCCTTCATGGATATTCTTTGTTAAACTAGGATTGTTAGTTAATAAATTCAATTTTATCTTATTTTATTCATATTTTTATTGCAATCTTTAATTTATTAAATTGCTTGATCACTAATTTTATGAATTAAATTGATTTTATGAGACATGGTTATGGTAGACGCCTTATGCTAAACCATGTAAGAGCTCTCTTGAATGAATGAATAGACGGTAATGGTAGATGCCTCATGCTAAACTATTCTATTTGGTTCATTATAATTCTTTTGATCTTAATGGATTTTCAACCATAATTAAACTACACACTATATGTAATTGGATGGGTGAAAATTTTGATTTAAACTTGGATGCCTAACTGTAATAATCATATATTGGATAGAATAAACCGAAGAGATGATTGAATCCAACATCCCAACAACATAGGATATTAGTGAGTGATGGAATCGGATCCTTAGACTCTTACATCCTACTAAGTTTCTCATACATTATTCATTGTTTCAATTATTTTCTAAATCTTATATGTTGATTTCCTTAGTTTCCATCTCATCTTGTTAATTTAGGATTGTCTTAGTCTCATAACTAGATTTAATTAAATTATTTTAATTAATTTTCTATGGGATTGAACCTTGTTCTTGCATGCTATACTACAGTAGACTTTTGTACTTGCAAAGAATTAGAATTTGACCATCAAAGGGATAGAGCAAAAAACTAGTTGAATTCTCTGCCTGCTAATTCCATTACAAGCTAGGAAGATTTAGTGTAGAAGTTTCTAGCTAATTTTTTTCCTCTAGCAAAAAGTAGAGAAGATGTGGATAGAGATTAACAATTTCATTCAACATGAAGGTGAAACTCTATATGTTGCTTGGGAGATGCACAAGAAGTTGCTATGAAAGTGTCCACATCATGGGCTACCTAAGTGAATGCAAGTTCATGATTTCTACAATGGATTGACTAGCACAACCAAAACATTGATTAATGTATATGTAAGAGGAGCATTAATGAAGAAGACAGAGGATGAGGCATATGAGATTCTAGAAGACATGGCCACCAACAACTTCCAATGGTCAAGTGAGAGGGTGATGGCAACAAAAACAATTAGAGTCCATGAAGGTGATGCTTTTTCTGCTTTGACTACTCAAGTTGTAGCTCTCATAAACCAATGTTAGAACAACTAATTGGTGGTAAATGTTATTTAGATCCTCAATTCTTTTGTGATTTTTGTCAAGGCAATCATCCTAGTGAAAAATGTCAAGCCTGAAATTCATTTATGCAACATCAATAAGAGCAAGCACCATTTTTTGTAAACTTCAATAGGTAGCAGAACAACCCATACTCCAACACAAAATCTAGGATGGCATAATCATCCAAACTTTTCATGGAGAAATCAATAGAACATGGGGTAACCTCAACAAGGATTTCAACATTAAGAAAAAAAGAATGATTTAGAAGTTGCTCTAACTCAACTAGCTAACAACATAAACAAGTTCATTAATGACACAAATAAGTTCATGACTTAGACAAGGACTAATTTTCAAAATCAATTTGCTCAAATTTGGAATTTGGAAACTCAAATTGCTCAGATGGCCAATATGTACAATGGTCACCAACTAGGTAATCTGCCTAGCAACACTGAAGTTAATCCAAGAGAACAATGCAAGGCGATCACCTTGAGAAGTGGGAAAGAACTAGAGACTTCATCAAGTGTTGCAAAAGTTAAGCAAGGAGAATAAGAACAAGTTGAAGTTCTGCCTGAAGCTCAACCACTGCCTCCGTAATAACCCAATGTTAATTTCTATGCAAGTATACATGGTCACAAGTAATACAAATATAATGAGTTAATTATTGTCCCACGAGGAGTTGTTCTATTACTGCACTAAGTACCAAAATTTTACCTGATGTGTATTATTTTGTAACTTGATTTTTTCAAAAAGGTGCTAGAAAGACTAAATCTAACTAACATCTATCTAGGAAAACACTTCAGAAAACAAGTAATGAAAAATCAATGGAAAGATATGTAGAGTTTCAACTTCACCTAATAAATCCACTTGTATTATTATATTGCATTGATTTGATTATCATTCCTCTCATTGTCAATTATATATACTAAAGTATCTACCACCCTTTCTCAAGTGCTATGGTAGGTGTTCTTATAGATGTGACTAGCTATGTCTCCATGCAAACCAACATTAATAAACCCATTAAGCTTTGGCACCCATGTGTGATGTATCAATGTACACATAGATTGCACATGTACAATGAGTATCTCTAGTCATCATTGTATCCTATGTTCCTCCATTCAAGAGTCTATTCCTAATTCATCTTTCTTAAGTATGTATTAGAAATCTTGAATCATATGCATGGTAGCTAATCACATTCATGCATTGAGCATAAAAAGGAAGAAATGGTGAGGAAGAAGATAATCTAAATAAAAAATCAAACATAATTATAAGATTCCTTGCTAGGATCTATCTCACCCTAGATAAAAGAAATTTAGAACATCATAATTGAAATAAAATCAACTGAATAGACAAATATCATTATGGTTCAAATCTTAATGTTGATTCTAAATACAAAGGATGAACTAAATTGAACAAAATGGAAGATAAGAATTGCAGCACCTTTGTGCCAATGATATTCCTTGATTTTCTTCTCTAAAACCCTCTATTTAGACATGAACCCTTTCTGTTTTCTACTCTCCAAAACTCACTACTCAATATGGACATGTGTATCCTCTTTTATAATCCCAAAAGTAGGGTTTTAGTGCACTTCTACTTGAATAGAAACTCTTCTTATGCATAGAGTCCTTTTCTAATAATAACTAGTGTTGGGTCTTGTAGGCTAGGCTATAACACCTAGGGTATTGATTTTGAATAATTAGGTGTTTGAGGCTATTGCAAGCATTTCTAATATGGCTACAAATGGATAAATTGAGGTGAAGAAGAATTTTATTACATTATGAATAAGAGTGAGTGAGGAACTATAGAAAAGTTATTATATAATATGAAAACCAATGTATTTGGTTTTGATTCTTAACTAAGTGAGGTAAGGTTTTACACATTTTGTATTCTTATTATATGGGAAAAATGAAGGTAAAAAGGTATAGGAAATAAGGAAGTGAAGTGGAGCAAATACCAAGTAAAAATAGGGAGCAAAAAGGGGTAGCAAAATGGATGTTGCGACCTGGAATTTGGCACCATGGCATCGAATTGAATTGAGGGAAGCCTCAGGCATCAATAGATTTGATGTCGTGACATGGATTTCGATGTCATGGTTTCGGCCAATGGTCAAGGTCGGTCAGCTGACTTTTTAAGTCATTCTCTGTCCCATTTTTCATTCTATCAATTTTGTTTCTTCTTCCTCGCGCCTTAGCCTTGCCCTAGACCCTAGTATGCTGGTGGTGCTGTCGTGGGCACACCAAATTTAGAACCTTGCTCCAATCTAATTTTCTGTAGTAGTGTGAGTAAGGG
>JAYJMB010060801.1:12888-26497 GCA_036873735.1 Pouteria campechiana | reverse complement strand
GCTTTCCACATGTAATTTTAAATTCTTATTCACCTATTAATTATTAATTAACTTATATCCTCATCATCCTCACATTATTATAGATATTTCATCCATTTATATAATTTTTTTTAATAACTTCCTCAAAAATTTGATTTTTCAGTATGCCGTATTGTAAAAATTACTAAAACTTTACAATAGTAAACATTTATATTTTTGAAATATCCAGGGCCTTACACATGTGTAGCATTATCTACCTTAGAGGCTGAGTTTGTAGCATGCTCAGCTACAGTGCAGAAAGCAGTTTGGTTGAGGAGGTTCCTACTACATCTAAGAGTTAGTGTTTTGGCTGACAGGCCTGTACATTTATATAGTGATAACCAAATGACTATTACATATACAAAGGACTCTAAATATCATAGTAGAATCAAACACATCGATATCGAGTACAATTTTATAAGAGACATCGTAGTCTAGAAGTTAGTGATACCTAAATATGTCTCCATGCATAGGATGTTAGCTGACCCTTTAACTAAACCTATAACGAGAAATGTGTTTATGGGTCATGTTAAATCTATGAGATTTTGTTGATCATGACTGCATCACTTGTATTGTTCTTTCATTAACTTATGTTGAATAAATAATTTTGATTTGGAATCAATTGTTTGTATTTGTAGCATTATACTTATTCATAAATAAAACATGTATGTCATACGGATAAAGAGACTGACCTACTCATACAGGCAATTGCCTTTGATACTCGAAAATGTGCAAATATGAGACTGCTTATTTGTTACACTCAAGGGGTGTTGAACTTAAGCTTATATCAACTTGACTGACAATCAAGTTAAGATGATCAGTTACATGATCAAGGGTTTTATTAGTAACCTTATACCCGTAAGATAGCCAGATGTGAGACTTTGATAAGTACTTGGAGATGGTGGCTATTAAGTGTGCTCAAGTTTAGGCACAGTTAGAGGAACCATATGCATAAACTAAGGTCCGTACGGTGCTTGAGATGAACATATACTCTTTTTTGAGAATTGCGTCCACCATAGAACGTATATTGTATCATGTTTGCTAGATGTGAAAAGTAAAACAAGTGAGCAAGAGTATCCCTATTTCTTCACTGTATGAGTTCTTTGAAGGCTAAAAGAGCTTTCGAAGAAGCCTCAAGGGACTTTTTGATATATCTTGAAGTGACAGTTCAATGTATGCTATTTTGATATTTTATTAAAGGGTTATGATTAATACAACTTAGCGAGACATGTCGAAAAAATGATTGGCTGAAACAAAAAAATGATTGGCTGAAATATATAGGTATGATCTGAGAAGTTGGACTAAATATTTTATTTATTTTGGAATCTACATATGATTCTCTAGCTAGACAACCATATTATGATATGATTGTGAATACATGGTAGATATGCATGCAAGTTAAGCATTATATGAGGGATTAAAAATGCTTGAACAATAATGTGACATAAAATCAGTCCGGGGTAGATCGAGTTAAATTTTTTTTCTTTTGGGTTGTAACCCCTAAGTATCCCTAACAGGTGTATGGTTGAGCTCCCAAAGTGTAGGGTAAACTAGCAAGTCACACGATCTATTTGGCTATATGATTGATATCTAAGATCATCCTTAGTTTTCATATATATTCTAAAGTCCATCATGTGTGAGTGAGAGATGTTAAACATTGCTACCCATGATGGGCAGCAATGTCTATCCATGAGACGTGATGTTTTAGCAATGAGGAGTTGCTCTCATCCGTTCGACATGCCCCTTCATATCTATATATACGTGATGGGTTGAGAGACAAAAACAATGTGAAAAATGGAGAAAATCTTAAAAAGATCCAAGCCATCTAGGTCATGGATCAAAGGCATTTTTGTATTTGTGATTTGCCTTGAACTCATAGAGAGCAGATGGTGCGTAGATTAGAGCTTGAAAAAGATAGTCAATCCTAAAGAGGTATGTTTCCGCTATCATTATCCTTCATTATGATTACTAATAAAAGATAAGCATTCCTTGTCCATTCAATATCTTAATGGACTTTGTATCTCTCATGAATTTTTCCTGAACATCTTTGGTTGGTTCATGATTCACAACCAATTACAAACAAATAATGTTCATAATTGAATAGTTGGGAAGGCGCCAATAATCATTTTTTAAGGCAAAATAATAATACTAAAAAGCTAGTGTTCAGTTGCACTTACACACACATATATATGTGTGTGTGTGTATATATACATACATATATATGTGTGTGTGTGTGTGCGTGTGTGTGTGTGTAGAGAGAGAGAGAGTAGTGCATGTACTATTAAAGTGAAATAGTACAACCTTTCTATTTTAGGCCCTACACTAATAATTTTATAAAATCTATTTAATTATTATATTTAATATTATATATTTAGTAAATATATTAGCAATCATGTTAATAAGAATCTTATGTGGACCTCACAATTTAAAAGTTTATAAAAAACATGTGCAAAATTCGAAATTCACTTAGATTTATTTACTTAAATATTGAAATATTATTAAATCCTATAAAATCAATATTATAGATGGAATAGATACTTTATAATATTTAGATATTTAATTAAAAGTACGTGAACCCCTTTAAATAATTAATAAATTTTAATGAGATGAAGTTTATTTTCAAATTGATTTTAATTTTATGATCAATGTAAGCTTTTTCTTGAAATAATATTTGAAGCCCTATTTAAATAGATAATGTTAAAGTTAATAGTGGAGTTGGATTTTATAAGATCATCAAAGTAGGGCCCAAGTGGACAGATTATACCAATTCACTTTGGTAGTATATATACCACCAAAGTAATCCTTAGGTATATTTATATGCATATTCATAAATTTTAGATAACAATGGCAAAAGCAACCCACTAAAAATGGAGAAAAGTTGGTATAATATAACTAGATGTGTTTGTTGTAAGTTAAAAAGGGAGTAAAAGATTCTTTTATAGCCAAAAAGAGTAATTTTTTTAAAATACTTTTTATATTGATAGCTATCTTACTTTTTATATTATTAACTTTTTTTTCAAAAAAATAATTATTTTATCTTTATTTATTTTATTATTGACATTATCCTTATATTACTCATATCATAAATTTTGTTTTACATCCGCTTATTTTAGGTAATCTTTTAGGCCTGAGTTATCTCTAAACAAATGCACGCATGTAATAACTTAGTAAATAGAAATTTTTTTTTATAGGTGGATAACAAAATAAAGAAATATAAGTCCATTTGAGAACAAGAAAGGAAGCGAAAAAGGGGGAAAAGGGCTGAAAAGAGAGAAACTAATGGAACACAGTAAGTAATAATTAGAAATAAAAAATAAAAATAAAATAAGCAAAAGGGGAGGGAAAAGGGGGAAAAGAGAGAAACTAATGGGACACATTAAGTAAGTAATAATTAGAAATAAGAAAAATAAGTATACTTTTTCTTCATTATTACCACCTATGTAGTTTCTATTGAGTAGTGGGTTAATGATACACATGTTTGTATGGCAGTAGCTAGCCAGCCTTAATGACACTGCTACCACCGGCAGCTGATGGGTAATGGTATACGGATTGCGTAGAGACATTAATGACTTGAGGGGTCCCACACGTACGTGCTTGGCCCCACACGTACTTGCCTGGCCCCACACGTAAGTGGTGGGAGTCCTCTAGTCCTTTGCAGACTCCCACCACCCAATCTTACTTCATGTATAGTATCAACTGTTAATGGTCTTTCTGTGCGTGCGGACGATAAGGAATGTATCCTGCCCATTTAAGCCTGTAGAGATCAGTATATGGGGGTAAAAGGAAAGCAAAAACTCCAACAGCCACAGTAGTTGCTTGTCAATTAAGCTTCCGATGAAATAAATGATCGTCGGGAGCTTCCATCTTCTGTTTTGTGGTCCACAAAATAAAAGCTATACTCATTCATTGTACCCGTACACCGATTCAGATTTTTTGTGGTGCATTGATTTTGGATGTCACGCATGAATGTTTTTCTGCCGTTGGTGACCTTCATGGCGAAACCCACCTTCACAGCTGTAGTTTAATTACTCGTTTTAGGTGATAAATAATTATTAGTTTACAGCTAATTATGAGATTTAGTACTTCAACATAATGTGCCAAAATATTATCTGAAGTTTTCAATCAAGTGATGAAATTAAAATGCTTAGAAGATGAAAGAATCTGGCTCACTTGACTCCTTGGATGGGCACAGCCTTATGCTCAAAATAGATGTGTGCCTAGGAAAAAAACTATTTAACAAGTTGACTTATTTTGCATCTGTAAGCCACTTGAAGAGGGATAGGAAATAATATGTAGATGGAAAATCTAAGCATTTTTTCATAGAATGTGAAAAGTTTATTATCCTTTCAAAGTGGCCTTGTACGCCCCTAAAACACCCAGTATATGGGCATTATGGAAAATTGGTACTCTTAAATGGGTCATTTTCACTTCAAAATGGCTATTTAATTCAGAAGGCCTTGTTCCACGTCTTATAATCTATATGCTTTTCAAGTCTTTAAATGATATATATGGGACATCTACCACCATTTTTCAAGTTCAAAAGACCAACAAGACGGACAGGCTTAACTAAGGCATAAATGTAATATAAATGAAAGATCGAACAAAAATAAAATATATTTAAACATCACTTTGATCTTATTTTAAACAGGCCAGTTCCAACCAAAATAACCAGCGAACATCGAAGAGGCATGAAACATGGACACCATAAGAGACTTTCTCTACATACGCAGAGGGGATCGAGAAAAATAATGCATACTTCTACTTTGTTGGGGATCAATGAAATCCACATTGGGTAGCTCCCTTTTAGGGGCAGATGAGTTGCACAGCAGTCTCTCATGCATCAGTGTAAATGGCACATTTCTTTATTTTCTTTTAAATCCTCTCTTTTCTCCCACCTAGCTGGCTTGAGTGTGGACTCTTTACCCGCTGATGCGGCAAACCATTGCATTTGCACGGACGTTGACAAACAGCCTGAGAAAATTCAAACTACTACAGAGGCACCATGAGTAAAAAACTGGTCATTCAGCTCGAAATATATCAAGTGAATGTTGCGTGTGTCCAAAGCATTGGACGGTCCAAATTGGCCTGATTTGGGCATGCAAACATGTGGAAAGAGTGGACCAATAACCCAACCCCTGGCATCTGCAAAACCCAAGACTGATGCATGCAGGCTGTGGGGATGGATTCACGTGGCTCCAATTTCATTTCCCATGATTTGCTGCTGTGATTGTAGAAAATAAGGGAAACTTGGAGGCAGATACATCAATTGCATTGATTCGTCTGATACCTTTAAATGAGAAAAAGACATGAACCAAAGGAGAGAGGTGCCGCACTCGCTGCGATGGCTTCGTCTTTACTGCCTTTTGTGCGGCCATGTCGTACGGACGGACCGGTGCCACCGGTAATCAGCTTGGCTGCTCGGCTCGGCTTGGCTTGGCTGAGGTTTGCTATTTTAAGATGTTTTTAGGTGCATGCGTGTTTATTTCAGCCGCATGTTCTCAACTTCCCCTCGCACCACATTATGGAGGGAAGTACTTTTCTACTCTGGCGAGGATGGTGATCAGAACACAAAATTGAATTACTGAAAATCTTATTAGTGGTTTATAAACTATTTAGATTAAAAAAACTATACAAAAGTTAGGCTTCAGTTAAATGATTTATTACACCTTATTACACCATCTATTCACTGCATTCTTTATTTAATTCAAACAGAGTGTGTATTTTTCATACTTGACATTTCTTTTTTTCCAATTATTATCCTTAATTCTTAACCATTATTATTATTTTTAATCATTTATCCATATATATTGTAATTAATTATCAACCATTTACCCTCATTTTTCAATCATTCTTCTAAATGTTTTAATTCACATCTCATTAATTCTATTTAGTATACTAGTTTATCTTTTCTATATACATCATTCACTAGGCTATACACCCTTTTACCATATTCCATCAAAAAGGCCCTAACTTCATTATATGAGTATTCAGCACTCAGCTGGCTGGCATACATACTTTGAATGGGAGAAAGTTAGAAATATCCAAAGAGGTCCATTTCAACAGATTAGTATCCAATGAATGAAGGTTGGGTTTCTCTCAAAAATTCAATTTTGGGAGCTTAAAGAGGTGACGTGGTACAATCAGTTTAGTAGAAAATAACATTGTTCCGCAATATGAATTTGATTGTGATGTTTTCTACCACAAGAAAGATGAGCATGATAATCTACAGACAAGATAGTGCAAGCAAATAACATTTTGGGTAAGATGGATTTGATTGGACTGGAACCGAATAAAAATGATATTAGTAATATAGGAGTTAGGCATAAAGCAAATAAAATTAAAATAAATTAGGAGATAATGATTGAAAAAAGTAGAATTATTATAAAAAGTATATATGAAATAAATCTTTAAAGAAATGAAATTTTCCATGAAAATCCATTCCACTAAAATCGGTTCTATTTGCCAATAAGTCCGAGTAGCTAGATTTACGTGGGAAAGAAGTCTGCCTAACTGCCTAATCCGAACTAGCATCCCACGCTTCTCTTGAGCTGAGCTGACATAGAATTGCCAGAGTAGCTGCTGATATTTATTGTTGCGAAGATGTTTGGCTAACACTACTCCCACGCAATTGCAAAGAGAAATGGGAGGGGCTCAAATAAAACTAGCTAGTTGAAGATAATGACATGGTGCAAGTAGTGCGTATATATCAACTTGTCATGTGGCCCCGGCATGAAGAACACGTAACCCAATGCCCGCATATCCATTCACTAGGTGGACCACAGTATAGATAGCACTGCAAAACGATTGATGTGGCACAAAATGCAGGCTTTTGTGGTGAATGGTGATCATCCATAATATGGGTTTGTAGTTGGTAGCTGGTATTTGAATCAACCTAAAGAGAAATCAAAATACCTAATACAAACTACAATGCATGGTCATGCTCAGCTGAAATGGGATGTTAGAAGGAATAAATATTGAAATGTGAAAAGAGGGAATTAAAAATAAATGCATTGGAGAAAATTTAAGACAACAACTGGATGTAATAAGGCAAGTATTAGAAGGGTGAGTTGATATAAATCGAAAGCCTCTGATAGACCGCCTTCCAGGAGAAGCGGGAAGAATTAGATAAGAGTTTTATGACCTCCTATGTATGGTCTAAGTTGTATAGGATATGATGTGGTGTAGAACACCACAGGTGAAGAATTTGTTTAAATGGGCTTAATCGGATTTCTCAGCTGAGATACGATGTGTAAAATTCCTTTGCTTCTTTATCCAGCTTTTTTTTTTTAATTAATGTAATAGTTACCGACTTCCACCTATCCCAATAACACCATTTTTTATTTATTGTTATATTTATTTTTAATTATTTTCTCTCATTATTATCCACGAATTTATCTATTTGATCTTTAGTTATTTTATTTTTATTTATTACCCCCTATACCGGTATATTATCCTCTCCATATCTTTCTCTCTTTCTCTTTTTATTTTTCAAATTTTAATTAATGATACTTTTTTTCAAATTTTACATTTTTTCGATGGCGTTTATTATTGTATGGTAATATTGAAGGTGGACGAACGGTTGGTTTCATGGTAGAGGGCTAGGTAAGTGTGGTTGGTATGGTGTAGAAAGGATTTCATTTCTCAGCTGACGCCAGGCCAAGCCAAGCCATTCATAGCCAGCCCAACGGCAAAAACCGTTCATGTGGAACACAGATGGAGGATGCTGGACTCACGAGGCTTCTTTATATCTAACATTCCAACCTAACGGCCTCTCTCTCTCTCTCTCTCTCTCTCTCTCTCTCTCTCTCTCTCTCTCTCTCTCTCTAAAATACGCACGCTTTGAGTTTCTTTCTTTGTTTTATATCCTTAATTTTACGTACCCGACTCTCTTTCTCTCTCATCCCTTCATCCACCTCTTCCTCCATTAAAACGCTCTACCCGTCACTCAAACTTCTGATGATAATGGAAGTCAGCATGTCAAAACCTCCCACTCCTCAGACAAAAGACTTCTTCGCGTCTCCCGCTCTGTCTCTCTCCCTCGTGAGTACTTACCCATTTTTTCAATTTCTTCCTTCTTCTACTAGCCTTTTCTTCCATTCCAAGCATACTCTGACGTTTGCATGAAATTGCGGTTTTCTTTCTCTCTTTTCTCAGGCAGGTGTCTTTCGTCGTGCGGCCGCCGCCGCCTCAGAGGTCGAAGAAGGCGACGAGCAGAGCGGAGGAGGGAGTAGAGAGGAGGTGAATGAGGTTAGTAGCGAGAACACAGGCCCCGGAAGATCAGAAGATGAAAGGGACATGGATATGTTGCCGGAGGAGGAAGGAGACGATGGCAAGGAAAACAAAAAGAAGAGAAAGAAATACCATAGGCACACAGCTGAGCAGATCAGAGAAATGGAAGCGTGAGTCTTCTTCTTCTTCTCTTCCATCTTATTCTAATGGCACGGCTCATCATCAAAGGATGATCGATGATGGGAATCTCGACGTGCCCATAAAATACGAATTTCAAAAAATCCATCTTGGCAAAGGCATCGGAATTCCACTCACCAAAGGTGTAAGATCTGTGCCAGGCACGGTGAGCGTTGCCATCAATAGCTCCGCCGACACAGCACACCCAGTTTGCCCGAATTTCTGTGTTTTCTTCCCCTTTATTAGTTGATGCTAATTATATATTGGTTTACTTTCTTTGCTAATTTTAGGAGTTATGTGGATATATAGAAGTTATAAACTGAAAATTATCTAGTTGCTTTAATTCCAAAGCAACATATATATGACGTTAATGGAGAACAAAATAATATTGCTCTTGAAAAATATCTATTACATTTTTTATGTTGTCTATTCTGTACTGGAAGTACAATTTAAATTTTTTGAATGCAATATTTTAATGCTTTTCGTACCTTTTTGCCACCAAATTTCAATTCAAATTGTTACTTGAGACCATCATATAATAAATGCTTCATCTAATTATTTTATTATGATTAATTTTGGGCTAAAAATTAAGCCTCTTTCTTTTATTTTGTTGCATTTTTTTTTACTTTATCCACGATACTTACAACCAAAAATGAAAGAAATAAATCAAAATGTCAAGTTCAATAATTCAAAAGAAATTCTTACATGATTTATCTATAAAATTCATTTGCTTTATCTTTAAATCATCTCTTCTCCATATCTTTTTTACATTAAATCCCTTGTCCCACTTTTAACTATCCTAATAATCCTACTTGTATAGATCATTACATATTTTTCTAAAATAATTTATCTATTTTATTTTTCTTTATTTTATGAATGATATCATTTGGTAAGATGTTCTCATCGTTTTTCTGTCCTAATTTTATTTCATTCCTTTTCTATTTTGCCTGAACAAACATGCCCTTTGTAGTTTCTATTAATCCGATCTCGCATAGAAATCGTTGGACCCGTGGGGTCAATCTGGGTTTTTGTAGTGTTTACCTGATAAATCGAGTAGCTCATCAATAGGTGGAGCGCACATTCAGCAAACATATCAATACCTACTGATCAGGGATTGATGGAACCGTCCATTTATCCTGTGAATACCCGAATCGATTTACCTAGTAATGATCAGACGAACCTGATCATTGAGGCGACAAAGGGCTTAATTCTTACTGACGTATTTCATGCATGCGTGTTGGCAGTCAGATACAATATTGATGAGTTGGGTTCTCCTAGTCGGACTCATGTTGGGTGGCATGGATGGTTGCAGGCTATTCAAAGAGTCACCCCATCCAGATGAGAAGCAAAGGCAGGAGCTGAGCAAGCAGTTAGGGCTTGCACCTAGGCAAGTCAAGTTCTGGTTTCAGAACCGTCGAACCCAGATCAAGGTATCGTTCAAACTCGGTGGCTGGTGGGCCATGGCCTGATCTTCTTGGTGAACGGTCAAGTTCCATCAAAAGCCAGCACATGTTCATACCCACTAGTCAAAAGTAGTTGAATTGAATGAGAGCATATGACAAGTGCCACATGCCACTTTTATGGTGGACCCATGTGGGTTTATTTAATGTATTTTTTTAGCATTTTTTCTATGTAGGGGAGGCGTACAGGCACACACAGCATGCACTGGAGATCCAGTACAAGACTGCCTCATCATCGAAAAGCTTTGATGTATGAAAGTGGTGGATTGATGATTACGTGGTTGTCCTGTCATTATGCGGAAGCATGTTGAGATCAACCCATCCTCAATCCTGTTTCTTAAAAGCCCAATCTAATCCTAATCTTAGTCCTATCTAAAAAATTCAGTTAGGGTTCGGGTTAATAGATCGCTTTTAATTGGTAAATTGTAATAACTTCTGAGTTAGCTTCATCAATTTCATAAATATAAAATTAAATTTTAGTTAAACTAAAATTTTCTTTATATAAACACAAAGATATATATATATATAATTATAATAAAAATGAATTTAATTGTAAAAAATAATTTAATCATTACCTTTTATTATATTCATAAATTTACAAATTGCATTTTAAGACTTTTAACATATTATTTTTATATTTTTTAATGGCTAAGACCTTAAAAAGATTAATATACATATTGAAATAAATTTGTACACTTACATTTATTTACATAATATTATGATAAATGCTTCAGAAATTAGATTGAAATTCAAGTCAAGTTACAATGGCCTCAGCCAAATTCAATGTTATTTTAAAATAGGATTAGCTTTAGCTTAAATTTTAAAAACTCAGTCACCTTAGTTACGTTTGGGCTGACTCTAAGCCAATTTACACCCAAAGAGAAGAACATTACTTTCTCTTTCATTTTTTCCCCTTCTTTCTTCTAACCTTTTAAGTTAGTATTAGTCACTCCTTTCTCTTTGATGAAATATTGTAATTACCTTTAACAATCTTAGTTTTGTCATCATCATTTGCGTATTTAATTTTTATTTATTATTTTTTAAAAGTCCATTCATTTTGTTTTTTCACTTTCTAGTTGACAACACCAGCCTAGTTAACCAAATATGTATTAATCATGCCTTAAAACATAGCAAAAGCATCAACTAAGTTTCTGCTTATAATGCCTTCTTACATCAACCAATGCGGTGTCATGTACCAAATTAAGATAATGGATGAGAGACATTGTTTTCTTCGTTAAGGATTACATTCAAATCCCCAACCTAAAAATTTTGTAGATTTCTAAACCGTTCCTTTCACTACTGAAACTATTACCCAGTGGGGAAAGTCCACTAATCTCATCCACAGCCCACTAAGTCAGATCAATGAATCAAATTCATCCATCAAGTCAGTTCTCCATGATTTGAGCCTACCAAAAAAGAGTGAATTGAAAACGGTTCAAAGAATTGAAAGAAGGTCTGGGCGTTTGACAGGTTGATTGAGTGATGATGATGAGGCAATTTCTTGTGCAGGCAATTCAAGAACGACACGAAAACTCACTACTGAAATCAGAGATGGAAAAGCTCAGAGAAGAAAATCGGTGCATGAGAGAGAACTTAAGGAAAGCATGCTGCACCAGCTGTTGCTTAGCCACATCCAACAAAGACTCAACCATGACAACGGAAGAGCAGCAGCTCCGCGTCGAGGTCGCAAGGCTCAAAGCTGAGGTTGGTTGGTATTCGCTAAAAAGAAAACAGATTTGGGAATTTACCCATTTGGGGAACACTCTAATTTCCGTCACTTGAATGCTTCTGAAAAGTAGTTGCATTTAACAATGCAGGTTGAAAAATTACGAGCAGCTGCCGCAAAGTTCCCTGCCGGCTCGGCATCGCCAAGCTCGTCATGCTCGGCAGGCAATGATCAAGAAAACAGGAGTTCCTTAGACTACTACACTGGCTTTTTTGGGATAGAGAAATCGAAGATTTTAGAGATTGTGAGCCATGCAACAGATGAGCTCACAATGATGGCCACCACAGGGGACCCATTGTGGGTGAGGAGTGTTGAGACGGGCCGTGAGATATTGAACTATGATGAATACGTCCGTGAGTTCTCTCCTGCAGATTCAAGCACCGCACGTGCCGGCCGATCAATCGAGGCCTCTAGAGAGACAGGCATTGTGTTCTTGGATGTAAATAGGCTGGTTCAAGCTTTCATGGATGTAGTAAGTTCTCAATGTCTTCTCTGTGAGAACTTCTCCATAATTCTCATGGTCGAAGGATGAGTGGCAACTCTGCTTAGTTGGCTGAATTAGTGCGAGTGCAATTAGCTTAAGTTGGGGTGGTAGGGGAGCAAGCTTTGCTCCAAATTTGAATTGACTCGAATGAATCAGTTGGAGTCACATTGATTCCTCCCAGTTTTAGAAACCTGACTGATTTCAATGTATTTTTCGCAGAACCAGTGGAAGGAAATGTTTCCTAGCATGATTGCCAAAGCAGCGACTGTCGATGTGATTCGCAATGGTGAAGGTGAAAACAGAAATGGTGGTGTGCAACTAGTAAGCTGTCACATCCTACTCTTGTGTTGTTTTCCCTGATTTTGCTTTAGTCTTTACCAAATAATATTCCAACAGAAGACACTGATTATTTCATCTTTTTTCAGATGTTTGCAGAATTACAGATGCTGACGCCTGTTGTGACGACCAGAGAGGTCTACTTCATCAGGCAATGCAAGCAGCTGGGTCCTGATAGCTGGGCTATTGTAGATGTGTCCATTGACAAGCTAGAGGACAACATTGATGCTTCCCTTGGGAAGTGTCAGAAACGCCCATCTGGCTGCATCATCCAGGACAAACTCAATGGCCACTGCAAGGTGCATACATGTCTCTTCCTCTGAAAAGCTTGCGTGGCGTGGTGGAGACTAGATGGGTGAAAACAGAATACTTGAAAGGGGTGCGGCATACGGATAGAATTAGAGTATTCAAATTAGGATCCTGAGATTTCATTTGGGCAAGATGAACTTTATCAACCCATTTCAACAAACAATTGTGAATGAAACAGAAGGTCAGAAATGCTGAGTGATATGAGTTTGAGGCTGACCTTTTATTGTCAGAGATTGGAATTCACTGTTGAGAGTCGGAAATCAGGCATGCTACTCTTTCTGGCCGGGTTAATGGATCGCCATGATTTTCTTTACAAGTCACCTTAATGTTGTGGTCAACTTACACTCTGATTGGATTCTTTCCACCCTTGAACGAATTCCGCCATAAGAGGCGGCTAAAAATGACTCCTTGAAATTTCTGAAGTCAGTTTATCTACATGTAGCATAATCTACATAGCTTTTATATTCCAAAATTGTGTCGAGCTCCCTCGAAATATTGTCAGCAGGAATTTAAAATTTCAATTTTGCATGCTTATCATGGTTTTCAGGTAATCTGGGTAGAGCATTTGGAGTGCCAAAAGACTACAGTCCATAACTTGTATCGTTCGATTGTTAGTAGTGGCCTTGCATTTGGTGCCAAGCACTGGATGGCAACGTTGCAGCTTCAATGCGAGAGGCTTGTCTTCTTCATGGCAACCAATGTTCCAACGAAGGATTCCAGTGGTGAGTCTGGGATTTCATTTTCAGTTTGTGCTTGAATACATCAGACTTTAATTACAACGATATTTCATAAATTGAGTTTTTATATGCTACTGCAATTCAAGTTCTACTTACAATTTGTCACGTCTTATTTGAGCCAAAGATTTTTCAA
>JAYJMB010060801.1:1503-12788 GCA_036873735.1 Pouteria campechiana | reverse complement strand
TGAATTCTTCTTGGTGCTTCACATCCCATCCATATGATGAATTCTCTTCTGTGAGTTCAGGTGTTGCAACATTGGCGGGAAGGAAAAGCATGTTGAGATTGGCACAACGTATGACATCGAGCTTCTGTCGTGCTATCGGTGCATCCATCTACCACACATGGACCAAGATTGCAGCCAAAAATGGAGTAGATATGCGGGTCTCATCTAGAAAGAACTTGAATGATCCAGGGGAGCCTCTGGGTGTGATCCTCTGCGCCGTCTCATCCATCTGGCTGCCCATTGCAACACGGGCTTTGTTTGATTTCCTTAGGGATGACACTCGAAGGAAAGAGGTGGGCCTAAGTTCAGTCATGTTGCCTTAAATCCTACTTATCATCGGTAAGACTGAAGGTTTTGCTTGGTCTGTTTCAGTGGGACATCATGTCAACTGGCGGGCCAACGCAGGCGATTGCAAACCTTGCCAAAGGACAGGATCGCGGCAACTCTGTCTCCCTCCATGTAATTTCTCCCTGCTTACTAGACCTACCAAACAAAGATCCTGAATCGAATTGATTTGCCAGTATTCAGCTCAGTAAAACAATGAATAACAGCATTCTGATCATCCAACCTTAGAAAAGGGCCCAAAGGTGATGAGGCTTTATACATTAAAAGTCGCAAAGACCTTGATGATATGGCTCAATTCCGTTTGAACCTGCTTAGTTTTTGGGTGCCCCACTTTCCATGGAACATGCTTCTGGATTTGGATTTGGAAGAAGAATTGAAGCGTAGCTGAAAACATAGGATCACTTCTCATTGAGGAAAAATTACAAATGCTACGAAATGTTGTTGAAGGTTGTTTATTTCTCTCTTCTAGGATTAGATGTTCCAATCCAACCAGATTTTTACAACTGCAGCCAAGTATTCATTGCCTGTTTGGGTTAATCATGGGATGCAGTCCTTGCCACTGTGAATGCAGGCAACACAATCCGAGGAGAGCAGCATGTGGATTCTGCAAGACAGCTGCACGAATGCATTCGAGTCGATGGTAGTCTATGCTCCCGTAGACACCGTGGGCATGCAGGCGGCAATGACAGGATGCGACTCCAGCAACATTGCCTTGCTGCCTTCAGGTTTCTCCGTTCTACCCGACGGACTCGAGGCAAGGCCTTTGGTGATCACATCCAGACCTGAAGAGCGGGCAATGGAGGGTGGATCGTTGCTGACCATTGCCTTCCAAATCCTTGCCAATTCATCGCCTGCTGCTAAGCTAACAATGGAATCTGTGGAGACTGTAAATACTCTTATTTCATGTACGCTGCAAAACATTAAGGCAAGCTTGAAATGTGAGGATGGATGACTATTTTGGTGCACCGAATCAGAGGCGAGAGGATAAGAGTAAGGCGTTTTTAGTATCCAACTCTTCCCCTATTTGTCTAAATGAAATGTAATTAACCATTATTTTTCTGTTTTTCTCATTGGAAATGCAAACAAGATGTGATTCTTCAATCTCCCATTTGGGTGTAAGTCGGGGCAAACCAGGATTTTAGGCAGGGTTGGAAAGACATTTTTCAACCCAAATTTGCACCTACTTTGGATTGGGGGTGGGAAGGGAGTAAGGCAACCTACCCAAACCTGAACCCATATCACTTCATAAAAAATAAATAAAAATAAATAATATACTCCAGTAATAGTGGTCTATATATGCGTAAGCACAACTTCTTTTACCGCTTAAGATAAAGACAAAAAAAATTTCAAATGTAATAAAAGGATACTACAAACTACATATATCCAAAATACTCAAAATTATCCTTCGTTGGTATATATATGTATGGTTTTTCAGATCTGGATTGTCTGTCTCTTGAGTGGCATTGTTTAGAACGACTTATATGTAAAAATAAGATTTGTAGAAAATCCTTTAATTGATGAAAATAAATCCATATGAACAATATAATAACCACATTCTAGAATGAATCAAGATCTTATAAAAAACTAAGATTATAACCAAACTGAGATTATCTTACCTTCCAATATTGTTACTTTTCTTTTCTTCTCTTATTTTTTTTTAAAGAATTTTAACTTTATTCAATAAAAGAATGAACAATTTGGATGACTAACAGTCATCTAATAAAGGATGATACTACTGAAGGCAAAGAATAAAAATAATGAAGAAGCATGTTAGATATAGACTAAGTGCACTTCCACTTAAAAAGAATGGTCTTTCAATTTGAACCCAAACTTAAAGTCAACCTGTACATGTAAGGTTAGGGTTAAGATTGAGAAAAAGTTATAAAAGTAAAGGTTAAGGTAGAGTTAAGAAAATATTGTAAAAGTAAGGGGTTAGGGTTGGGTAAGCTCAAACCCGCATCTAACTTGCTCAACTTACATCCCTAATTTCCAAAAGTCTGAATACTCTTATAGCAATTGGAATGGAATTGTCTTAATCTAAGTTTGAAATTTAGGGCTTTATTTAGAAAATTTATAAATTATCCTGTTATTGTAAACAAATGAAAGGAATATTCCGACTTGCAATTGATTATAAATTATGCTATTCTAATCAAATTTATAAAATATAATTAAAAAAATGAAAAGATTGATTAGAATGTTGTACATAGAATCTAAGCATAATGAAAGGAATTACATTGTTCTTTAGGAAATGTATGTATTTATTGAGTATTGATTAAATTATAAAATTTTTTCATAAAAGAATTATAAAATTAATTATGCTTTATCTAGGCATAATATTTAGTATATTTGTAAAATGGGTATACCCAAAATGAGGATGCTAAGATGAATGTGTAACAAAATAAGAAAAAATAAATTAGAAATGAAAATAATTCAAAATAATGTAATCTAAAGAGATAATCATTAAGTAAGAAAATGAGTGGAAATAGATGTAGGTGGTTTGAATTAATGCAATAGTGAGAAATAAAATATTACACCAATTATAAGGAATGAGTAGATTATTGAATATAAATTTATTATTCTTGGATGAATGAATGTTTTTTTATCCTATTCTTTGTCTAATAAAAATATTTACATTATAATTATATTATGAAACTTTAAAATTAGATAGAAAAAATATATCAAATCTACATAAGGATTAACATTCCCATATCTGATTTTACATTTTTTTTCCTTTCTTATAGTAAATTCTTATTGACAACTTTGAATAAGATATAAAACCCACTTTATAAATCTATTTAAATGTACTTATGCATGTTATTTTAGATAATATTAAATATTTTCAGCACCTAATTTTATTTTTCTATTTTTTAAAAATAACCGTTGCATACGCACATTCATCTTGATTACATGTAATAAAGTAGTATAATTTTGAACAATAGAGTTACGATTTCTAATAATTATTATCTAAAAATTATTCAATAGTAATTTTTAAATAATAGGAATGTAGTTTATTGGATATATGTATGTTGCCATCTTGGGAAAATCCAAAAAATGTTGAATGGCGTAAATAATATGTTAGATAATAATTATTAGAAAATACAAAAAAATAATCTCTATCATCCAATAAGAAATTACAGTCCTTCGTTGATGAAATAGCTGCGGTAAAGCCACCCATATTTCTTTCGACTATATATTCTAGGATGAAAGGTCTCCGTTTCAAACATATCATGAAAATTCAGATAAAACTACTTATTTTCCAATGATGGACGGTTCGGATATATAATCGTTCAGTAGGTGGGGCCCATCCCATGCAACAAACACCCAAATCTTCAGTCGCGACGTACGTGAAATGGACAATCTGGGAACAAAACCTTCTCCGTTCCCGGACTCTTCCTCCTCCAGCCCTTCTCTCCTCTCTCCAAAACCCTAACCCTAACTCAAATTCCATGGCTTCCACCTACGACTACGACGATCCCGGCCGCCCGTCCGCCGGGCCCACCTCCGGATCCTACGACGATTTGGGCTACGACCCCAACTTTGTGCCGGACTCCGTGAAGACGTTCGTCGTCCACCTCTACCGTCTCATCCGCGAGAAGAATGTCTACGAGACCAACCTCATGTACGAGGAGAGCTTCCAGAAGCTCAGCGACCGGATGTTTAAGGAAAGCCCTTGGCCGTCCGTGGAAGCCATCGCTACCTACGTCGATAACGACCACGTCTTCTGCCTTCTCTACCGCGAGCTCTGGTTCCGCCACCTCTACGCCCGCCTCGCCCCCACCCTCAAGCAGCGCATCGACTCCTACGACAACTACTGCAGCTTGTTCCAGGTCGTCCTCCATGGCGTCGTCAACATGCAGCTCCCTAACCAGTGGCTTTGGGACATGATTGATGAATTTGTATACCAGTTCCAGTCTTTCTGCCAGTTCCGCGCCAAGATGAAGAACAAGACCGAGCAGGAGATCGCTCTCCTCAGGCAGTATGATCAGGTGGGGGTGCCGCGGTAATGCGGTTGAAATGAAAAAAAAAAAAAGAACTTTTTTTTTCGTTGGAGTTCTAGATGCTAGATAATCAGAATTGAAGAGTGTAGGGAAATGTGAGAAATGTATGGAAGAGGCGCTGGACCTTGCATGGTTCCGGCAATGCTGTTATCTTGCAGGCAAGCTCGTAGAGAATTGCGCTGAAGAGGAATGGAAAAGTTGTGAATTTTTAGTGAGGGGCTAGCACCCACTCAGGCACATTTCTGTTTTTGGCTGTTGATATGTTCCTATACAGTCACTGTGGGAATAACCTCACTTGTTTATGCATACATTTTCGGCATCTGTATGCGCAAGTGGTGGTGGTTGGTTTTTGGGTGGATATGGTTAATTTTTTGCAGAATCCATTGTATATGTGAGTGAGTTTCAAACAAGTCTTTGCTTGTCTTGTGTGGTATGTTTATTAAGATGTTTCTGAGGTCACTATTTTTTGGATAGATTTCTGACACAATCTCATGCTTCAGAGTGTGAAATTTATTGTTCGAAATTATATATTTAGCTTAGCCATAATTTTTTTTATTGTAATAAAACCTATGTGCTGAAATTTTGCTTTATATATCCAACCTAATAAATAAACTGTAACATACAAGGAGGGCAAACTCTTCTGATAGTATTCCTTTGTGTGTTCTAGTGAGTTCAATTGTTTCTTTTATTTCCCAGGTCTAGCTTCTGTTACTAATGTTGTTCACTGTTTTGTTGTAGGCGTGGAATGTGTATGGAGTTCTTAATTACCTGCAAGCCCTTGTGGAGAAGTCCATGATCATCCAGATCTTGGAACAGGAGAAAGAAGGTGCTGAACAGTTCACGGCTAATGATGGGTATGATTACAATGGTGGCAGCAATGTTCTTAAGGTGTTGGGCTATTTCAGCATGGTGGGGCTGCTTCGAGTTCACTGCCTGCTGGGGGATTACCATACTGGTTTGAAGTGCCTGGCTCCCATCGACATCAGTCGATCAGGTGTTTACACAACTGTAATTGGAAGCCACATTACTACCATTTATCACTACGGATTTGCAAATCTTATGTTGAGGAGGTATGTTTCCCTTCTACTGCCTCTTCAGTCTTGCTACATGTGTCATTGAATCTCTTTCTATTGTTCTTGCAGTGGCTCAAGGGGTTGTGGTTTAGATTTTGTTTTATGATTGTATCCTTTGTTGAATTATGTAAAGGCATCAACTCACTTGCTTTTAATGCATATTGGAAAATTTTACTTATTATCATTTTTAGCATATGTGTTAGAGTTAAAAGTATTAAAACAATATAAAAAAACTTTTGAGTCTCTTTAATTCATTTGAGTCTTATCAAACTGACCAACAAGGTTATTTTTTTATATAACATTAAATTGCTTTTGTGAGGTGGATGATTTTGAGGCAGTTATTAATAAGTGATCGTAAAGAATGTGTTTGATAATGGGGAAAAGATGTGGAAAAAAGGAATGTGGAAAAGTGAGGGAAAAGAGAGGGAATGATGTGATGTAATTGAGGGCAACGATTAAAAATAAAGTGAATCAAGATAAAATAAGTACGCATAGAAAGATGTGAAATAACAATTAAAAATATAGGCAATAATGGAGAAAAGAAGGGTTGTTAGGTAGTTAAGGTGTCAAATCATATCAAAAGGTGTGTAAAAAGGCGTGGGAAAAGGTGGAAAAGTTTTTCACCCTTTTTTCCCATTACCAAACACAGCCGAAATGTTATTTCAGAGCTTGGTGGGTTGCTAGATGGTGAAGAAATGAGATGGAATAGCCCACTGATGACTAATGGTTGTTCGATGAGCATTTCATGTGTGTTTTTGTTATGTTATGTTGATAACTCATGTGAGCAGAGAAGGGATGTTTGTTGAATAATTATTTGTTGTGGAAACATGGGTAAATGTTTGTTTTATGTGATTTTGCATACTAGTCAGACCATGTGTAAGACTCTTGGGCATTGCATAGAACTATAAATATGCCTATGCTTTATGTAGCAGAACATAAATCAAGGAGCAATTTGATAGATTTGTATAGCTTAAAAGGACATTGAGATTGATGGTATCTAACACTTGATAAAATGAGTAGTAGGAATGAATTGGTTCAATGGACATCTGGAGAAACATCAATAAGCAACTAGACAAGATTAAGGAGACTAAGCTGGTTCAGCCATGAGCAATGAAGATTGAAAATTTATCCAATTTGGATTTTAGAATTTGTGAAAGTTGATGGTTCTCGATGCAGGAAGGGAAGCCCAAATAGGACCTGTTTGAAGTTAGTAAGGAAATTAATGCTATCTTCACATGTTGTGTCACACCTAATTGGGTTTAGTTACATTTATATTGTTGCTCTATTCTTGTTGATTATGAGCTATGTCCTTAGTAAGCACAAGTATTTTCATATCAATGACCTCCAATCATGTTCTTCTCTGCCTTCCACTTACTCTCTTACAAGTTAGCAAGGAATTGCTTGATGCATGTAAGTCCATGTTGTAATGGGACATAGAGGTACAAGGCTTACATGACAATGATGATTGATGGGTTCTATTCTTCCGAACTGCACGCAAAAAAATTGGCTATCATAGTAGTTTTAGTATAGCAAATGCTACATTCTGCCTCAGTTCTCCATCACTGTGGAGATGGTTTGTGAGCCTCTTTCCTTGAGATATTATTTTCCTCTATATTAATAACATTGTCTTGTAAAGTTATTCTTTGCTCCATGATTCCATGTTAGCATGGTTGGTAGAGTTATTTGTATGTGAGCGCTAATGCATTAGCAATCTTCTCTACAGGTATGTGGAGGCAATACGTGAGTTCAACAAGGTTCTCCTGTATATCCTGAAGACCAAACAATTTCATCAGAAATCTTCTCAGTTTGATCAGATTTTGAAGAAAAATGAGCAGATGTATGCATTGTTGGCAATCTGTCTTTCTTTATGTCCCCAAGTGAAGCTTATTGAAGAGAATGTAAACAATCAATTGCGGGAGAAGTACGGAGAGAAGATGGTGAGGATGCAGAGATATGATGATGATGCATATGCTCTCTATGATGAACTTTTCTCTTATGCCTGCCCCAAATTTATTACCCCATCAGCTCCAATTTATGATGAGCCTCTTGTAAATTATAATCAGGTATGAGTTTCTGAATTGACTTTGTTTATCTTTATTCTTTATTCCATTCGACCTTAAGTCAGAGTTCAGCATTCAGCTTGGGAGTCATGCATCGATTTGAATCATCTCAGCTTTGTAATATGATATCTCCCCATTGTAGAGGTGGTGACCAGTTTCAATCTCAGTACATGTCAAGTTGTAGGATGGTGATCCTTCTTCATCTGAATAGAGTTGAAGTGGGCGTCTCGTTAACAGATTTTTGGTTGGGCTACCCATATGCTTAAAGAAAGCATCATTCTATGCAATATTACCTATCAATGCATTCTACTTACGACAAAAAGATCTATGTCAAGGATTTTTCTATACTCAATTTTTTTTCACTGGTAATCCTTGAAATAGGTTCTTTGGTGGCAAGCCTCAGATTAATAGTAGAATGGTTTGCTTGAGTGAAAATCTATGAAATTTTTTGTTTAACCAATGAAAAGAAAATTACAAATCCCCATGGTTATAGGACCATACGCAGCATACTTGCACATGACCAAGCTCATTCAGATGAATGAAGGCTTTGATAGCTCTTGACCGAACAATTAAGCCCTATCTGTTTCTCAATTTGCTTATTTGTATATAAGGAAAAGGATTATGAAAAATCTTTGTAAACTCTATATTCAATTTGCATGTGTAAATTTCATGGCCGTGCTCTTGTCTCAGTATTTGGTTAATTTATCTCAGTATTTGCATGTGTAAGCTGGATGCTTAATAGTTTCAGTCAGTCATCATTGCCACTTGGTCAAACATTGAGTCAATCCTTTTTTCAGGATTCAGGCAGACTCCATGTATGTCCTGTTGTTTGGTGGTGAAATAAAGCTTTGCATTTCTAAAAACTGTCTCAACAAATTTGAATGTGATATGTTGCAGGATGCCTATAGACTGCAGCTGAAGCTGTTCCTTTATGAAGTGAAGCAACAGCAGTTGTTATCGAGTGTTCGCAGTTTCTTGAAATTGTATTCCACCATCTCAATTTCAAAGCTCGCATCATATTTGGAAGTTGATGAACCCACACTAAGGTTGGCATGAATGAGTGTTCTCTTGCTTGTATTCTTATGCTACCCATTCTTTACTGGAGGAACACTGAGGTTAACTCTTTATTTGATTCACATAACTAACAGGACAATCTTAATGACCTACAAGCACAAAACGCATTCTGTTGATGGTGATGGAAAGATAATTTCCAATGCTGATGTTGATTTCTATGTTAATGAGGTATTATTCTCCTTTCACACATTCTATATTTATAATGCCTGTCCTTTATCTTACTCTTAATGACCTTTCAGGGAGTTTCTAGACTCTTCCTGTCCCTAATCAGATGACAATGCATGTTGATGTGTTCGTGCAGAGGAGATTGAGACAAGTTTTGCAAATTGATATCGTTTAGACAAATGCTGCAAATACTTTCAAAGACATGGTTAATTGAGTTTTTATTAATGCATTAGTGCAGTTGTTCTTTGTTTTTTCTTTCCATAAAAAGAAAATAAACTAAGTTAATATTTTTTTCATCTGTCAAAAAATGCTTTTTCGCTATTTGGTACCTTTATGTACATGTACTGCCTAGTGTACTTCTTTTATTCAACTCACCTTTTAAAAGATAGGGAAAAATTTTACAGACATAGGCAATGCTGGTTGATATCTACTATTCCAGATATCATTAGCCAACAAACTGATTTTGTTTAAATTTTATGTTTCATATCAAGTCTTTCTTTCCTAATGTTTTCTCTTCTGTTCCTTTGCTTCCCAAATGCAGGATGTGGTACATGTTGTTGAAACCAAATCACCAAAGTTGTATGGAGATTATTTCATGAGGCAGATCCTTAAGGTCTATACTCAGTGATCTCTTGGTTTTGATGCCATTTGCTATTACGTTTTTTGGTCTTCATATTTGATTGTTGACTATATGCTTTGTAATTGATAAAAATCTTAACAAAATATATGCACATGAAATAAATTATAGCTCCAACTGCGAATCCACATGAATCAGTGTCCTGTGAGTCATACAACTGAAATATAGTGTATATTTTCACAGTTGATATTTGACTATTTGCTTCATTTTCGAATAGAATCTAACAAGATATGTGCATGAAACAAATTATAGCCCCAATTGCAAATCTGTATATATCAGTGTCAGATGAGTCATATGACTGTAATGGACTGCATAGATTGCCCCCAAGCATGTCTTGAAAGATTTAAGTCTTTTTTTTTTCAGTTTTCAGCTCATGTATTTTTTTTTCTACTTCTTTTTTTCTTTTGTTCTTCTTTTGAAAGGTAAGGAGCACTTGTAAGGAACCCTAGATTGCTCATGCATGAATAGAACACAACTATTTTCCTTTTAAAATAGTAAGTTATCTGTTAGTAGGCATCCTTCTGGGCCTCTGGCTGATTCGAAACATTGGCTTGTTCAAAACACATTAAAGGCTATCTCTCTGTGGGCATCCTTGTAGTTCAGCAAAAACATATTGAATGCCATCTCTTAGAAGAAATCCTTCTGTTTCACTCAATCTGTAGATATGGATGATAGATGTCTAGGCATCTAGGTGTAATACAGTCCAAGTCTGTATGCAGGCTGGGTCCACCACCCAAAATGAGTACTCATTCGGGTTTCCCCAATCTATCCATTTTCTAACCCAGGAGTCTTTTGGCACACAGCTGCAACTTTTGATCCTAAGTTTTAACCTTTACAGTTTCTTATAAAAAGCCTTCGTTTTTAATAAACAATAGCTCAAAGCATCAAAATTGCTTTTTATGATTTGATATTGAGGAGAGGCAGGAAAAGGAAAATGATAATCGAAGGATTCTTCTACATTTCTGGAGCTTAATTCATTGGAAGAGGGATGGACTGATCTAAAATGTATTCCTTATGACTTCATAAATCATTTTTGTGTTTGGTAATGTTCTTTTTCATTTCTTTGATTAAACTTAAAGAAAGTTAGTAACAGGTAAGAACTTATGATTTGTTTGAAACAGATACTATTTGATTCCCTTTATTATTTGTGGTGGATTAGTGATTTGAAGAGCATTGTTCTGTTCTGTTGCTCATTTTGTCACTCTGATTGTAGTGATATTGGCATGCCGTGCCAACTCTCTGGTATCTGAAATCCAGTTTCAGGCTATGCAATGCCCGGATCTGTGCCCATGATCTGGATGGCACAGATTGCTCAATTCGTTCATGTTACATTTTAGCTGATGAGAGACCACAACATGAAAAAAAAAGCTAAATGCCATTGTTGTCGAGCCCATTATTGTTGCAGCTGACATTGAGGAAACTTTTTTCATTGTCTCCAAACTTATTATTCTAATTGCTTCTGTTTTTGTGCAGTTTGAAGAGATAACCATGGAACTCGACACCAGACTGAGACTGGACTGAGTCATGCACCATTTTCTGCTACACTGGCCTTTTTCATCTTCATCCAGTTGGCCCCACCAATATTCATTAAATTTGCATTTATCTTCAGGGGATCAGATACAGACTTTTGTTAATCATCGGAGATATATGGTATGAGCAATAGTTGATTTTGTTTTGGGAGAGTTGGATTTTCCTTGTATTTCTGGCTACTGAAAACTAGCCGATCTCACATTTGCAATTGTGATGGTTCATAGCTTATTGGCATCCCCGGAAGAACTGAGTAATTATCCCATCCTGATATTCGGGCTCATTACGGTTGGCTAGATATTCTAATCTCCCGAAACGGTCGGACGATTATAAAATCTCCTCCAACAAACAGTTGGCAGATTGTTTA
>JAYJMB010060790.1:0-17581 GCA_036873735.1 Pouteria campechiana | reverse complement strand
GCATCCAAACATTGGAAAATTCTGGATTGATTAAGTGATGCGAATTAACACCTCAATCCAATATATCCAACACATTGAATTTGGAAATGGCGCAAATTAGGTCACATCCATGCATTACAAAATTCCAACCATGGATTGCATGAATTTTGGGTTGTTGAAGTTTCAGGCCGTTCAAAATCATGGCACCGGTGCATATTTCAAGCTGTCTAAAAGTCAAGTTGCATCCAATGGATGGTTCAAAATTCAGGGTTGCTTTGAATGGTTGGTCCTATAATCCCATGTGACCAAGTATTCTCAAGTGGAGTTGGAATTAAATGAAATTTCAAGACAAAAATTATTAAATGGGCAATTTAGTAATTTTACCAAATTATGAAGTATTTTGGTAAAATAGTATTTTCAATTACATTATTAAAAAATGTATCTCAAAATACTGAAAATGAGAGTGGAATAATTTGCAAAAATCTCACTCCAAGAAAAGTGTTCTTTGTCTCCGCTATCTACTAGCGGAGGCAAAGGAAAAATGCATTCCAAGAGAAGTATTTTTTGACTCTGCTATATTAGTGGAGGCAAAGGCAAAATATATTCCAAGAAAAGTATTCTTTGACTCTGCTACCTACTAGCAAAGGCAAAAAAAAAATGCGTTTCAAGAGAAATGTTCTTTGACTCTGCTACCAACTAGCAGAGGCAAAGGCAAAACTCAGCTCAAGGAAAATTGGCCTTTGACTCTACTACCTATTAGCGAAGGCAAAGATAAAATTCTAGATCAACAAAAAATTGGCCTTTTGACTCTGCTACCTATGAGCGGAGGCAAAGACAAAATTTTAGCTCAAGCCAAATTAGCCTTCGACTCCACTACCTACCAGCGAAGGCAAAGGCAAAAAATCCAGCTCTAGCCAAATTGTCCTTAGACTCTACTATCTACTAGTGGAGGCAAAGGCAAAAAATCTAGCTCAACCCAAATTGGCCTTTGACTCCGCTATCTATAGAGAAGGCAAAGGCAAAATTAAGAAGAAAAAATTACATTTCACTCCCAAGTAGCGGAGGCAAAGGCAAAATCAAGAAGAAAAAATTACATTTTACTCCTAAGTAGCGGAGTCAAAGGCAAATGCATGGAAAATTTGCAATCCACTACTAAGTAGTGAATGTGGGAATTTTACATCGCACACCCAAGTAGTGGAGGTAGGCCCTCCAAGGCTATAAATACCCCCCTCCTCTCATTTGAGATACATAATTTTGGATTGAAGGCTTTGAGGACTCTTTAAGAGGCAAGTGCCTTCCTTGACGCTAGAGGCTTTTAACCTACTGGATATTTACTCTTCACGAGATAGGTGCCTCTCCTAATGCTAGAGGCTTTTGGCCTAATGGATATTTTTCTCAATGCTTGAGGGCACTCTGCCATGGTCCCACTATGGTACACACATGGGTCCCACCCATGTTGTGGTATGGTAGGTCCCACATGATTAATAGACAACAAGATGCTACTAGATTGAATAGTTAAAACATACTTAAATTGGCAAAATACTAATTAAACCTTAAAAATGCCAGAGTTGTTCTAGAAGACAACCTATAAAAATCACGACGATAATGACATTGTCTTAAATTAATTAAGAATTATCATTAATACTAATCACTATCATTGGTGCTAAATATGATTAAGCTTAATTAGCTCAAAGTATAATTAGGCTTAATTCATGCAACCTGACTTTACAATCTCTTTATAAGTTAACTGTAGAGATCGCCCGCTTTTGGTTTTTCATGGGATATTGAAAAACACCACTGGCCTAGTCACCCAAAAGCCTAAGTCTAGGACCGAGTCACTAAGTCATGACTCACCGAGTCAAACCTTAGCAAAACACCACCGACCCAGTCACTCAAAAGCCTAAGTCTAGGAGTGAGTTATTGAGTCAAAACCGAGTCAAACCTTAGCAAAACACCACTCTTCAAATTACTCAAAAGCCTAAGTCTAGGACCGAGTCACTGATGTTGGGATTATTGTATGATTTTGATGACAACAAAACTTGTCTAAAGACTTGATTTATGCTAATAACTCTTTTAGTATAGAAAACTTGAAAAGTAGAAAGATATGCTTGAAATATGCGTGCTCTGTTGGAATATCATTTATGAAAGCATATACATCTTAATATAAGTCTAGAAGGGGAATCATATTGATCCATATTGTTTTCAACCTTGTTTATCATGCCTTGGATCATATTTTAAAAGCACTTAAAGAGATATCTTCTTGAATGAAAAACAATGAGTGCTTAAATGAGCTTATAGATACAAAATCATGATTTAAAGTACATATCCATCCTTTACAACTTTTACAAATTTCATATGGATTTACAATGGAAAAAAATACTATACGTGATTTATCTATGTTCTACAAACTTGTGAAAATCATGTGGGGATAAGCATATTTTGATAAATGTGCTCCATAGAATATATTCTTTACATGAAAAAAAATTATGCTTAGATGATTTATCCATACCCTAACTTATGTATATTATATGTGGATAAATGTATTTTGATATATAATGAAAAATGTCAAGTTAACGATGTGGCAAAAGTATAGAAATTTCCAAGTACAGGTTTGCTGCTACAGTAATTTTGCTACAATAAAATGCTACAGTGTTGCGACAGTGACAAATGAAGTAGAATTGTCTACAGTGACGGACAAAGTAAAATTGCCATAGTGATATGCTATAGTAACCTGCTATAGTAACCATCAAACAAAGCATCTGATAAAGCAGAAGTAGCAGATGAATAGTGATTTACTATAGTAAGCGACAAACAATCAACAGGCGAAGTAACAAACGAAGCAGTGCGGTGCTACAGTGATCTGCTATAGTAATTCGCTATAATATTGGCAAACAAAGCTAATTCATTTGCTACTTACTTTAGACAAAGCGGTGCTATAGTAATGCTGCCACGGTAACTTGCTATAGTGAAATTTTGCCTTTTTAATTATAAAAAATTTAACACTTTGCAGTAGCTTATCTTGCAATAATATTCTTCCAAGCGGTCCACAACCTTTCTGGATTATAAAAATAGATAATTCATTGAATGAGAACAAAATGCTTAGGGGTTCTAAGTGTTAAATAAGAATCAAATATCAAGAACTTATTCAAATTTCTAAGTACAGGACTGCAGATATTTGTTCTAACTATCTGCCATATTTTAAAAAGTTTAAGTTATAGAGATTTTGAAATATCTCAAAGATGTCAATCTAAATACTCTATTCAAAATCTCATCTTATCCGAAGAGACAATGAAAAGGTAGCGGATGAAAGAAGAAGTTCAGAGAGAAAAACACATTTGTCTGAAAATGAAGAAGCCTAACTTCGTCTGGAATTAATTATGGATAAAGTAGGAGATGAAGAGAGTCTGTCCAGTTGGAAAGAGACTTTGTTAGATATTAACTTCAGACAAAAGAAAATAAAGCACCAGTCAAAGTAGATTAGCTGAATTTGCAGAATTTATTATCTTCTTTCCAAAGTCATGAAATAAGTAAGAGCTGCAGCATCTCCTCATTCATCAGCTATTCACCTTCTTCTATGTCAAGTTCGGTACTGCATATGAAAATGAATTAGAAGATGGTGTTTTCAAATAGGAGATTATCAGAAAGGTCTTCTACATTAATTTCCTACTCATCTACTTTCATCTTTGCATTTAATGAAGATCATCTTCTCTAATGGTCAAGTTTTTAAGAGAGCTATTTAAGGAGAAGAGATGAGACAATTCCAAGAAGGTGAAGGAAAGCCTTTCAAATGTGCTTGAACCTATGCAAATCCTTTCACCCATGGCCAAGAGCTTAAACCATCATCTATCCTTTATGAGCTTTAATCTGCAAATCTTTATGGTCATCGTTTTTACATTTTGGGAAAATCTTTTCATGTTGTTAGAGCTGTAAAAGATCATATCTTTTCCTGTGCTTCATTATAACACTTTGTAAAGTATATTAGTTTTCTGATTAATCTGAAAACCAAAGAGTTGTTGGTGATTTTTGAAAACCATCAAGTTTTTTGGTGATCTTAGAAACTAGTGAGTTTCCTGGTGAGCTCGTGAAACCAGAAGAGTGTTAGGAACACTATGTTTATGCCCCCTAAAGCTGGAATATAGAAGAGTAATGGGAGCATTTGTGTATTTCCAATATATGGGATATATTGGAACCCAAGGCACAATGATTATGTGCTTTCGGAAGAGTGGACATAAGGACGCTGTTTCCGAACTACTATAAAAATAGTGTTGTTTGTGTGCTTGCTTATTTGTTTTATTCTTCATGCTCTTTTCTGCTTTTATTACTTATCTTACAATGCACCATACACAATTATGATAAGAGAAAAATGTTTCAATAGGGGTTAAGAGAAGAATTTTTATATATGCAATTCACTCTTCCCCTCTTGGGTATAGCCATCCTACGGTAACCAGCAAGTGGTATTAGAGTAGGTAACTAATTGTAGAGATCAGCATAGCTAACCCAATACTATCATCCTCTATGTTCTGCAAAGTATATTCCACCTCCCAACTTCCATATTATGATGGATCCATTCATGCACAATGGAAGAGGAGATTGGAAATTAATCTTATGGACAATGACCTTAATTTATGAAAAACTTTTTTATTAGCTTTGTTGAGGATGAAGAGAGAGCACGCCAAGACAATGTCAAGGTAATGAATGCCTTGCTACATGCTCTCTGCCTCACCTTTTGCAACTCTTTCTTAACCTATAAAAGTGCAAAAGAAATGTTAGACAAGTTAAAGGCAATTTCTAAGGGGAAAAATAATTTGTTACATATGATACTAATCTTCCTATTAAGCTGAACATGAGTGCAAGAAAAGACAAAGAAAAGGAAGTATATAAAGAAGAGCAGCAAAAAGAAGAAAAAATTATGGAAGCACTAGTTGAGGAGGAACAATCCTCAAAAAAAGAAGAACTAAGCCAAGATGATTTGCACTCAAATGAAACTAATACTATTGTTAAGATTGTTTTGAGTGTAGCAAACCTAGTAGAAGAAAAGGAAGAGCAACCTCCAATAGAAAAAGACTCATGGGTTGAGGGGAGCAACCCAAAGAAGAGAAAGAGAAAAATAAGAAGAAGAAGTGTCTCTTCTCTAAAAGAACAAATGATCACCTCTTAGGCAGAAGCATTGAACTAAAGAGAGAAGACAAAAAAAAGAAGAAGATTGATCAAGTTCCACCAAAGGAAAAATGGGCCTCAGATAATGAATGAAGAAGACAACATTGTAGGAATCTAAAGCTGAGGAGGAAAGGTAAGTGCAAGTATGATTTTCAAACTCAAATGGCTTTATATTCTGCCATCTTTATTCATTTATCTCTAGTATAGCTTCATGTGCACTTAAATAGGTATAGATGAAATTCATGATGCAAAATTAAAACATAAAAAATACTCTAGAGATAACTAGGAAAATGAAAACAATGATTGACCTTGCATACAATTCATTTGGAGCTTCTAAAGAAGTTAGTTCTCATACATATGCTAGTTCAAAGAATCTATTTTAATTCTTGATAAATTTAATACAGAACAAAATTAGCAAAATCTAATTATTGCATTCATAAGACTTAGAAGGAGAAAAGTCTCATACAAAAAGTAAATAATCTAAGTGATGAATGATTTGTTTAAAATAATGAAGACCGTATCATTTTGCTGAATAGTCTAAACTCTCGAATGCATACTACTCTGGTAAAAAGGAATTGCACTATTTAAGTTGTTGTATAAAGCTCACATCTGTGTGATTTTGCTAATGAAAGAAAAAGTTCACGAATCTTTCAAGTGTGTGTAGGAAAAGCTTGAAATAAGCATATGGAAGAAGGAGAATGATGAGAAAACAAGATCATCTTCTCAATCTACAAACTTCAAGCTGAAGAAAGAAAATCAAGCACTGAAATGAAAAGTCAAGATTGGCATCATCATTTATGAGCTCAAATGCAGAAATTGAAAAAGGAAGTGATAAAAGAGATAAATTTGTCAAACTTAATATATATTTGATTGATAAGCACATTGAACATATGCATTTTACTGCTATACATTCTTCATGTTTCTAAAATATACATCTAATTACTTTGGATTTAAATGGATATGAATTCATTGTTTCTGAACTAAATCATTCTAAAAATTTAAATTGACATGCAAAATAACTAATCCTTAATATAATTACAGTCCCAAGGCATAGTCAAGCCTGTTTGGAAAACCTCATGGTTTAAGGTCTCGAATAGGCATTCCATGCCTAGCCATTCCTTCTTTAATCATCATTAAGGCGTGAATTCGTAAGATTAAAATAATCAATAAAATAACTTCAATCTTTGTGAATGCTTAAAAGTTATGCTCATGTCATGAATCACTACACTTTATCCATTATTTATACTATTCATAACCACAATGTTTGTAATAATGTTTGAGCAAATACAACTTAAAATCATACAATGAGGAAATTCAAATAATACATGACAATCTGTTTGATCCCAAGCTGTTGTCTGCAATATTCCCATCATCTGGAGAAGTCTTCAGTATTTTGATCATAACTTTCTCATAAGAACTCAGAATTAGGTAATTCTTACATTTTTAGATAGATAATTTAAAGAGATATAACTTTTATGTTTATCACTTTTACTAAATCAGCCTTCTTCTATGAGTTGTTGGGCCTCAAAGTGACGCCTTTTTGACAGAGTGAAATTTCAAACTAAGTTTTAGCTACTTGAGACAAATTTAGTGTTCTAGCCATAACTTTTTCATATAAAATTTGAATTATATGATTATTAATGCATTAAAAGATAAGAACAAAGCCTATAACTTTTATGTTGAACATTTTCCAAATCTTACTTCAAAAGTACCAGAATTTGCCTAAATATACCACGTTGCACTGATAAATTCTTTGATGATCAAATCCTATGTTGAATACTAAAATATGACTCTTAGATGATTTATTCAATTGATAAGATGTATAAATTATGGTGAAAATAGATTTGGAAAGGCACATATTGAGCATATAAGGAAATACAAAAGGCCTAATAATTTCCAGAGATGATTGAATGAGTGTGGTCTGAGTGAGCATGAAAAGTGATATCTATTTTAGATTGCCCACCTCTATTCAAGTTCCATAATGAGATGCCTTACAAGAAGAGATAATGAAGTTTCTTGCAAATTTGATCTTAGATGAATTAAGAAGAATTTTTCATGAAGCTCCCTAGGATTAAGCAATGAAATTTAATTGCTTTTGATGATCCAAAGTTTAGGTTAGAAAAAACCAGTATTCTTGAAGATATATTTGAAAAGTTGCTAATTTCTCAGCATGTGAATTCAAGAAATTTGAGAAAGTCTAAGAAATGTTCAATCCACATGTATATCATATGAAGGCGTGCTATGTAAAGAGCTGAGAAACATTGATCACCTTTCTTTGGCAATTTGAAGCGCTTCGTCTTCTAGTTTGTTCTTGATAAGTAATAGACGAAGTTCTTTTCTCACTATTCACCAAAAGAAGTAGTGTTGTCTATTCGTTTGTCTATTGTAAGTTACAGACAACTTTTGATAGTGCAGATAAGGTTTCTTCACAACAAATGAATTGAGTTCATCTATTGATTTGTCTGTAGAGAGCTATAGATGAATCTGGAAGGAATAGACAAATATTACCTTCATATTTATATTTCTTAGTCTACCATCTTAAGAAAGGAGCATAAGAAACTTAGATTGTACAAAGCATTACCTAATGATCAAAATAATAGAGATCCCAATCTGAATTAAGAAAAATTTAGTGTTACCATCATTGAACAACATCAAGAAACTACAAACTAATCAGAAAAATAAAAATAACAACTAGGATCATGCATTGCCATTGAATGACTGAAATGAAGTGTGTTTGTCATCTTATATGATTGAAACTATGATGTTTTCATTCTTGAAAAGATGTGCTAAATTTTCTTATGAAATCTTTTTGTGAAATATGACTATTGGTTCGGTATCTTTTATGTTTAATTGAGAATTATGATTTTGATGCATCCTTGAAATGATATATGAATTGATGCATGCTTGAAAATTGTTTACATATCTTCAAACTTCAATTATAATTTAGATGTTGCTCATGACATGAATCTATCCTTTATATTGCTAAAAAGTAATTATATCTAATGCTCATAGTTATGCTTTGTATAGGACCAAGATCTATATTTGGTTGTAAACTCTTTAGGAACCCAACAAGATAGGGGGAGAAATATGTAGATTTGTGAGTCATAACTATAATACAAAAAGGGGGAGAGGTTGGAACAGAAGAATACTTGGGAAAGAATGGATTGTGCTTTATATGTTTTTGCTCCTTTATATGTTTTTGTTCTATGTGCTTTGATACAACAAAGGATAGCAGAATATTTTGGATGAAAGTATTGATCCCATACCATGCTCCTGATTGCATTTACTTATGCTATCTTCTAGCTATTAAGGGGGAGACATTTTCCATTCATTTCATATACATTTTTTATGCTGACAAAAAGGGGGAGAAAAATGTAGAAAGACTTATTTAAGAAATTGAGATGGTATTATGAAGGACGCTTGTCATGACTTGCATCTAAGAGAAGAATAGAATCATATGTCATAACCTATCTTTATCAAACTCTATAGGATTAGACATTCTAATTAGATAGGGGGAGTTTGCTATTGGCTAATGCATGACTTAAAATGTCACAAGTCTTCAAGTTTTATCATCATCAAAAAGGGAGAGAATGTTAGGATTATTGTATGATTTTGATAACAACAAAACTTGTCTTAAGGCTTGATTTATGTTAATGATGCTTTTAGCATAGAAAGCTTGAAATGTAAAAAGATATGCTTGAAATATGTCTGCTCTATTGGAATATCATTTATGAAAGCATATACATCTTGATATAAGTCTAGAAGGGGAATCATATTGATCCATATTATTTTCAACCTTGTTTATCATGCCTTAGATCATATGTTAAAAGTTCTTTAAAGAGATATCTTCTGGAATGAAAAACAATGAGTGCTTAAATGAGCATATAGATACAAAATCATGATTTAAAGTACAAATCAATACTTTAAAATTTCTACAAATTTCATATGGATTTACAATTGAAAAAATACAATACGTGATTTATCCATGTTCTACAAACTTGTGAAAATCATGTGGAAATAAACATAATTTGATAAATGTGCTTCATAGAATATATTCTTTACATGAAAAAGAAATTATGCTTAAATGATTTATCCATACCCTAACTTATGTATATTATATGTGGATAAATGTATTTTGATTTATAATAAAAAATGTCAAGTTAACAATGTGACAAAAGTATAAAAATTTTCAAGTGCAGGTTTACTGCTACAGTAAAATGCTATAGTGACAAATCAAGTGAAATTGCACTAATGACAGATGAAGTAAAATTCTATATAACAACAGACAAAGTGGAATTGCTATAATGATATTCTATAGTAACCTGCTACAATAACCATCAGATGAAGCATCAAAAAAAGTAGAAGCATTAGACGAAGCAACAAACAAAGTAGCAGATGAATAGTGATTAGCTATAGTAATCGACTACAGTAACTGACATATAATCAGCAGACAAAGTAATAGACAAAGTGGTGCGGTGCTGCAGTGATCTGCTATAGTAATTTGCTACAGTACCAACAGACAAAGCTAATTTGTTTGCTACTTACTTCAGATGAAGCGGTGCTATATTGATCTACTATAGTAACTTGTTACAGTAAAAATTAATTGTTTTTAATTATTGGATGTTCAACACTCTACAACAGCTTATCTTGCAATAATATTGTTCCAAGCGGTCCACAACCTTTCTGGATTGTAAAAATAGACAATCAATTGAAGAAGAAAAAAATGATTGAGGATTCTAAGTGTTAAATAAGAATCAAACATCAAAAACCCATTTAAGTTTCCAAGTGCAGGACCGCAAATATTTGTTTTAACCATCTACCACATTTTAAAAAGTTTAAGTTACAGAGATTTCAAAATATGCTCAAAGATGTCAATCTGAATACTCTATTCAAAATTTCATCTTATCCAAAGAGACAATGAAAAGGCAGTAGATGAAAGAAGAAGTTCAGAGTGAAAAATACATTTGTCTGAAAATAAAGAAGCCCAACTTCATCTGGAATCAACTATGGATAAAGCAGGAGACAAAGAGAGTCTGTTCAGTTGGAAAGAGAATTTGTCAGATATTAACTTCAGACAAAAGAAAATAAAGCACCGGTCAAAGTAGATCAGTTGAATTTGTCAGAATTTATTGTATTCTTTCCAAAGCCGTGAAACAAGTAAGAGTTGCAGCATCTCCTCATTCGTCAGTTGCCTGAACTAGCTATTCACCTTCTTGTATATCAAGGTCGGCACTGCAGAACGACTCTAAGCATGTGAGAATTAATTAGAAGATGACATTTTCAAATAGGAGATTATTAGAATGGTCTTCTACATTTATTTCCTGCTTATCTACTTTCGTCTCTACATTTAATGAAGATCACTTTCTCCAACTGTCAAGCTTTTAAGGGAGCTATTTAAGGAGAAGAGATGAGATGATTCTAAGAAGGTGAAGGAAAACTTTTCAAATGTGCTTGAACCTATGCAAATCCTTCCACCCATGGCCAAGAGCTTAAACCATCATCTATCCTTATGAGCATTAATCTGTAAATATTTATGGTCATCATTTTTACATTTTGGGAAGATTTTTCCATGTTGTTAGAGCTTTAAAAGATCATATCATCTCCTATGCTTCATTGTAACACTTTGTAAAGTGTGTTAGTTTTCTAATTAATCTGAAAACAAGAGAGTTGTTGGTGATTTTTGAAAACCATCAAGTTTGTTGGTGATCTTAGAAACTAGTGAGTTTCCTGGTGAGCTCGTGAAACTAGAAAAGTGTTGAGAAAACTATGTTTACGCCCCCTAGAGCTGGAATCTAGAAGATTCTAGGAACATTTATGTATTTCCATTATATGGGATATAGTAGAACCCAAGGCACAATGAATGTATGCTCTTTGAAGAGTGGACGTAGGGACGGGGTTCCCGAACCACTATAAAAGTCATTTTTTTGTGTGCTTGCTTATTCGTTTTATTCTTCATGTACTTTACTACTTTCATTACTTATCTTACAATGCACCACACACAATCATGAAAAGAGGAAAATGTTTCAATAGAGGTTAAGTGAAGAATTTTTACATATCCAATTCACTCATCCCCTCTTGGTTACAGCTACTCACTGAGTCAAACCTTAGTAAATACCATTCATCAAATTATCAAAACCCAGTTAACTTGGCCCACTCGTCCTAAGCTTCTCATGGGCAATGTGAGAAAGCTGATCAAAACGCAGTCAATCTAGCCCACTCTTCCTAAGCTTCTCATGATTAAAACCCAATCAATCAGCCCACTCTTCCTAAGGTTCTCATGGGTAATGTGAGAAAATTGACCAAAACTCAATCAACCTAGCCCACTCTTCCTATGCTTCTCATGGGCAATTTGAGAGAGCTGAACACTAATTTTCGTTTGGTCTCTTTCAGGTGTAAACAAAATAGAGATCACCCAGTCCTGAGTCCTTTTGGGATATACCAATTGGGTTATAAACCATTTATTGTCACTATAGTTTGTTACAGTTTAAAATAAAAATACTCGGTATTGATTCCATCCGGGATAAACTAATTGGATCAAAATACCCATTCTTTAGGTTGACCTAGAGTCTAGCAACCTAGTCTAGAGCCATGTCATCCTCTCCGCCCATTGGCTTAAGGCGATCTCCTAAATATGAAGTCATTACAATGTGCTCAACTATCACAAAGATAGTACACATTTATTTGAGAAAGAGTGTGTTTTATTTTTGGGTCTCTAAGATGCATTGTACTTTTCCTTTAATCAACAGTTTTCTCCCATTTTGGAGATGTAATTAGGACCACTTGTAGTCTGGGATATGAATATGCAATTTTTGATGTATACACAGCAAGTGTAATTAATTGAGGATCATCAATAATAAAAATAAAAATTATTTAATTCATTCCATCAAATGAAAAATCTTTATGTTGTTCCATTTTTGTTTTTGTGTTCCTCTTTTTCTACTTGTTGCAACAACATTCTATAATATCAATCAATCTAACATGCTAAACCAATTTTATTATTATACATACATAATTATAATACATCAAAATCTATATCTTATAAAATTTAAAAGACATCATGAAAATCACCCATCTTCATTCCTGGCACCAACTTCTGAGTGGGGATTCAATGCTTGACCTGCCAACTAAAAAATTATAATAAAAAGGCATGAGTCTGAGCAACTTAGTAAGTAGACCAAATAAAAAACAATAATCAATCCAATTAGCATGTTCTGACCCAAAACATGTATAATACCTGATAAGCTAGAACATCCCAATATATACATATAACTATGATACTCAAGTTCTCATTAATCCAATAAACATTCCGACATAATTATACTATGAGGACCATGTCTTCATTGTTCTTATACAATGCTCAGTGTATTCACACATCACAATTGATATATACACATATTCATTGTCAAATTATGTCATACAAGCACTACAAATCATAACTGTGCCATTCAAGCATAGGATCTTACTATTCTAACAATTATATAAACTATACAATCAAAAGAAGAATTGTGGGATCATCTCTATTCCCATTCATTCATACATAATAGAAACAAATTCAAGGGAATATGCATTATCCTTATCAATCATATATGCACTACAAATGCATACTAACTCAATCATAGAATATTTCTTATCCCATTACATTCACGTAGGCATATAGTCATTTAATTCATAAACAAGGGATACCCACTATCCCCACTATGCCATACATGCATACTTTTCCCAAACAAAAATTTATGGGATTTTCACTATCCCCAACCAAACATACATGCCCTGTTATAACAAATCAGATATTCCATATACCCATTCACCAATACAATAAATCAGAAAGAAGCCTACTTACCTTATGCTTCTTTACGTTCCACAACTCCTTAGATTCCATGGCTTCTCGTTCAATCATATTCCACTGACCCTTCATGCACAACATACATTACAATTCAATTCAAATATGCTTTTTATACTAAGATAGCTCTAAACAAGACAAATTCAAATTCATTTATCAATTTCCCATATGTTATAACTTACCCATGTCATTCATCTATGTTGTTAATCAACTTTGATCCTTGATTTAGGCTTAATCATTCATTAACCATTTATTCAACACATCAATTACTCTATCAAAAGCTCATTTAATGACCCCTTTGACCATATTCTATTTCTCCCTAAAGTATCTCATCAAGTATTGATTCATATTGTATTACATCACACAATACATCCTATTCTTATCAAGATATCTCATCAAAAATTTAAAATGCATCATTTAGTTCATATATTCCAACACCATGTCTTAAAAAAGTTTCATTGCTAACCATATGCCACCATCAAATAATATTATTAGTATATAATTAACCTTAAGAATAACCCAACAAAGCCTTTAATCCTATTAATTCATGATTCACATAGTCCATACATAAGGATCCATTCCCAATTTCCAAATAAGTTATGAATCACAATCAAAGTGGAATTTCTCATGACCAAATAAGCCTCAAATTGATATAAGTTAACAATTAAACCTTCCTTTCATGGCAATTACACACAAATCATGCATTTTCCCTAAATTTCACTATTCCCATAATGCTAACCTAGCATAAACCATGATTTCTTATGCACAATTAATTTCTAAAACACTATATTTCATGAATCAGTCATCTTCCCCATGATTCTCACATTAATCTCTCCCATTTCACCCAAAAACCACTTTTCACAATTTTCCCAAACCCTAACTAGGCAAAATCATAAATTCGGTTGGGTGAAAGTGACTCACCATGATTTCTAGGCACGGCTTCCTCCCATGAACAAGACTTCAAGCTCAAATCGTCCATTAGCTCCCTCCAATTGCCAAAAATCTAATTTTCTTCCTTTCTTTATCATTCAAAGAACTAAAACTTGGGATTAATTTCATGGTTTATGAGTTACATGCCTAAACATAGCTATACTCTGAAAGATTTCATGCAAATATGGGTAAAATGGGGTCTAGGGCATGAGGGTTGGGCGTGAGGAAGAAAATGGAACAAATGGGATGAAAATGGAATATAAACCAGGCTTAAAAAGTAGGCTGACCAACTTGCCCGCAAATTGATGCTGCGATATGGAATTTCCCGGACACATCGCCTATCCCATTTTTAACCGGTGTCATGGCCTCTAATCTAGTTTTGTGACGCCAGATTCACTACCCCCCTTTTTGTGTTGATTTTTCACCCTATTTACATCTTTTTCTTTCTCTCATTCCTCACATCCTTTTTGACTTTAATTTTTTCACATTTCAATGACATAAAACACATAAATATTATACCATTTCATGTTCAAAATAAATTTTCTTTACCTTAATTTAGTATTGTAATCAAATGAACAATTTACCTCCCATTTTCACACCTCAGGTGTTACAATTGGATGCTTGGAAATAACAATCAATAGCTTAACTATTTACTCATATGCTTTTGTTCATCATCAAAACTTGGTTGGTTAAATATATTCATCATTAAAATCAATCCAAGTAAAGGAGGTTTGGTTCAATAGTCTCTCCATTTTTGATGATGATAAAACATTTGAGTGAAATACCTCTCAAAATGAAAATGAAATAAATAAAGCATATGAGAACTTAGATCAATATATTTCAATCATATCATGACATACATAGCTCCCCATGACAGAGTGCATCTCTAACAAGTTTTTTTAATCTCTCCCTGAATGAGTGCATTAGATTTTAACATGTTTTATTAAACATACAATTTCTCCCATTTTATTTAAATATGTTTCATTAAACATACAACTTCTCGCCCTTTTTTCATTATCAAAAAGGTACAATGGAAAGAAAATAGATGCAATATAGAATGTTCATCAAAATAGAGTACTTAGAAGTAAAAATAGGAAAACATTCTATTGTATTTCATACAAATAGAGTTACAATCAAGTTTATTTTAATATAAATAGAGTTACAAGAAAATCTATTTCAGTACAAGTAGAGTTACAATCTAATTGTGAAAAAGTGCAGCAGGGATGGGATGAATGGAAGAAACGGAGGAGGTAGAAAGATTGAGATGGAGCCCGATTATGATCATTCAAAAAAGTTTGGAATCATGCGTAGGCATGCATCCATTACTTTTGGGAAGTCACATTGGAGAAGGGCCAAAGTTTTGGATGGGGGAGAGGGTTTCTATGGTTACTACTTCTCCCTCTTCTACATTGGCCTCCAAGGATGGTTACATTGAAAGTATGGAGGCCTTTGGACTTGCATAAAGATGATCTTCAAGAACTCCAAAGAATGTAATATTTCTTGTAGATAACCATTGAATCCTCTTATCCTTTTCTTTAGAAATAGTACAAGCTTCATCAAATCCAACAAAATCTTTAGTCCAAAACATCTCAAGAACTTCTTCGTCCATTCTGCTTCCCTTTGATGAATTGACCTCTGTACATTTTTTGCTACTACTTTTTGATCATGTATTCCACTGACTTGCTTTCTTTCTCTTCTACTCTTGCCACGATAGCGAATGGATGAGGATGAATTAAATAGATGTGCTTATGAATAGTATGGCAACTTCTAGGGAATTCTTACAAGGTTCCAGCATATTCTCTAGGGGATATTGAATGAATGTTTGCTAAAAATGGTTAAGAGATAAGCATTCCAATGAAGAATGTTTAATTTCACTAGGAAAATGAGGTCTTACCTCTGAAATGAAGGTTTAGGCACAAAATGAGAGGGTTTGAATGATAAGCAATAGGCTTTGGAATTTTGGACGGAAAGGATTTGATTCAATCTGAAGTTATAACTTTGAACTAGAAGAACTATGTCCGAAATGGGATTTTGGACGGATTCAAGATGTCATGAAGTGAAATTTCATAACGTTTGAAACTGTCTTAAAAACTATGTTTGAAATATTCTAAGTAAAGTGCAAGCAGATAGCATTTCAAAACATGTACATATAACATTATAAAACAGAAAGAATAAGCATTAAAATCATACATACACAATCAAAATGTGATGATCAAGATATAGGCATTATACATGTGGATCAATCACACCTTATTCCCTTTTAATGATGCAAAGTCTATCCTCTGGGAGTGGTTTGGTAAAAATGTCTGCTAATTGATTTTCAGTTGGTACATATTCTAAGCAAACATTATGATTTTGGATATGATCTCTAATGAAATAATACCTTATCTCTATATGCTTAAATCTAGAATACATAATAGGATTCTTCATGGAGTATCACTAAATTTCAAACCATAATCACCCAGCTACTATTTCATCTAAAGAATATGAGCACAACAACTCCCAGCTACAACATAGTCAACCTCAGCAGTTGACAGTGCGACAAATGTCTATTTCTTAGAAAACTATGATATAATCATACTTCTAAGAAACTAACAAGTCACTGAGGTACACTTTATATCTATTTTATAACTAGCAAAATCAGTATCAGAGTACCAAAGTAACTCAAAATTTGAACCTTTTGGATACCATAAACTGAGGTTTAGAGTGTCCAAGAGATATCTAAAGATTCTTTTGACACTAATAAGATGTAATTCTCTAGAACCCGATTGGAATCTAGTGCACATATAGACACTAAACATGATAACTGACCTAGATGTAGTAAGATACAATAGAGATCCTATCATGCTTTTATCAAGCTTTTGGCAAACAAATTACCTTTTTTGTCGTTGTCTAATTTGATGAAAGTATTCATTGGAGTTCCATATCTTCTTCCATCTTCAAGACGGAATTTCTTTAGCAGTTCTTTTATGTATTTAGTTTGGTAGATGAAAATTCCCTCTTTCATCTGCTTCACTTGTAATCCCAAAAAGAAGTTCAATTCTCTCATCAAACTCATTTCAAATTCTCCCTACATTAACTTAGAGAACTCTTAACAGAGATTTTCATTAGTAGCTCTAAATATAATGTCATCTACATATTTTGCACAATAGTAATATGCAAGGCCCTGAAAAATTTCAAAAATGTAAATTTTTGTTATTGTAAAGTTTCGATAATTTTTGCCTGGTCGACAGATTGTATAATTACATTTTTGAGAAAATTATTATGAAAAAGTTATAAAATTGAATGGATTATTAATGAGGTTTGGGGTACACTAAAGTGTATTAAATAAATTATTTAAGTGAAAAAGAAAATAAATTTAAGGCGGTCGAATGCCGAAGGTGTAAATTTGAAAAAATATTGAATTTTATTATAGAAAAAATAGAAAAAATAAATTAAAAATACATATTAATGTGAGGATGATGAGGCAATATAATAATAAATGATTCATAGGTGAAGAAAGATCAAAAATTGTATGTGGATAGCTGAAAAATCAAGTTATCGGTAATTTTTAGCAAATTTTAGTTAAAATCAAATTTAATTGAGAAATAAATAATAAAATTATGCAAAGATTATATTTAATGGATTGATAATTAATTTGGACATGTGATTTATTAAATGAATGATTTACATGTG